>APFE030636745.1:0-7500 GCA_000404065.3 Pinus taeda
ACATTTAGCTAGCAAAATGATTCGTTATGGTACAAAGATCGCTTATACCTCTGTAAGAATTCCCAGCTAAAACAAAAGATTCTTATGGAATTGCACACTTCTCCCTTAGGAGGGCACTCAAGATTTTTAAAACTTTACCACAGGGTTAAGAAGGAATTTTTTTGGGATGGCCTTAAATCAGATATTCAAAAGTTTGTGGCAGAATGTTTGGTTTGCCAACAAAATAAAGTTGAAACAATTAAGACACCGGGTCTATTACAACCTTTATCCATTCCAGCCAACGTTGGGAGGAGGTTTCAATGGATTTTATCACAGGTTTACCCAAGTCTAAGGGAAAGAGTGTCATCATGGTGGTAGTTGATAGAATTCGAAGTACACACACTTTTCATTATCACATCCATTTAAAGCCAGTACAATTTCTACTGCATTTATGGAAACAATTCAAAAGCTACATGGAAACCCAAAGATTATTGTAAGTGACAGAGATCCCATTTTCACTGGAAATTTTTGGACAGAATTATTTTCTTGTCTTGTACTCAGTTAGCTCATAGCTCATCTTATCATCCTCAATCTGATGGGCAAACTAAGATAGTAAACAAATGTTTGGAATGATATCTTCGTTGCTTTGTATCTGATAAACAGACACAATGGGTCAAATGGTTGCCTCTGGCTGAATGGTGGTATAACACTTCCTTCCATACAGCAACAAAAATGACCCCATTTATTGCACTTTATGGGTATCAGCCACCATCCATCACATCATATTTAAGAGAAAATTCTAAGGTTCAGGCAGTGGAACATCACATCGAACATCAACAACAAGTCCTTAAACTCTTAAAGGATAACCTCGTGTTGGCATAAAATAGAATGAAATAACAGGCAGATCAACATCGCAGTGAAAGAAGTTTTGATGTAGGTGATTGGGTATTCCTACGGCTACAACCATATAAGCAGTTGTCCCTCAAGCAAGTTAAGAAGGACAATAAATTATCACCAAAGTATTACGGTCCATGCAAGGTGTTGCAAAATATTGGTACTATGGCATACAAATTGGAGCTTCCTGCAGCTTCTCGATTGCACCCAGTTTTCCATGTTTCATGTTTAAAGAAGGTTATAGGCGACAAGCTCCCAGTTCAAACAATATTGCCAGAACTTGACGAGGAAGGAAAAATTATATTGGAACCAGGAAGCAGTCACAGAAACAAGAACTCGACAGCTATGAAATCGATCAATTTCGGAGTATCTTATCAAGTGGAAGAACTTATCTGCAGAAGATTCCACATGGGAGGATGAGAATTTATACAGAAGTATCCAGAACTACTCAAGCGTTGAGGACAACACTTTTTTTGAAGGAGAGGGGCATGTTGGGTCCCTATAATACTAGTGATTACCCCATTACTATTGTAGTTGTACCCCTTATTAATATTGTGTGCCCCTATTGCCCCCATATTGTTATTACTGTGCCCCATAGAATCCCTCTATTGTTATTTTTGTGGATTTATATTATTATTGTTAGGTCGGCTACATTATATTGTGACTCCTTAGACTCCTATATATAGAAAGGAGGTTTTGTCATTTAAATCATCCAAGAATTGTTCATTTATGTAATGTAAAGGAGGTTTCCCCCTCGAAGAGGCTGAATTCTAAGGCATTGATCTATATTTTCTATCTTTTTCTTGAGCTGGTTACATAACAATTGTAAATTTATTCAATGAAAGAAAATACTTAGTATAATAAAGCAACTCTATTCTATGAAAACATAGAACTTTAATCTAAAAAATCTTGTAAAACTAATCTATGAAAGCATGAAATAATGATCTATGAAATTACACAAATCTATTCTAAAAGAATAGGTGAAATTAGTCTACAAAAACATTGAAATTTGTTTACTTATGAAAGCATATAAACTTAAATTAGGAAAGCTTTGTAAATCTTGGTCTAAAAGAACATGAACATGAACTAAAAATCTAACATAATGAAATCCTTCAATGCATGAATTAAAATTCTCTAAATGTACTTTTTTATTTTCCAATCACTTGTTTATAATATGAAAAAGAACAGAGCAATAATTAGATATGAAATAGAGAACCTAAAACAATGTTGTAATAAAACATAGTAAAACCCAGAGCATCTAAATCTACATGAAAACAAATGATTTTCAAGACAATAAAATATTTATACTGCACACAATGTTGTACGTCCAGAAGGGGGCCCTCCAGGTGATCACACGAAGCTTAGAGAAACACCAAAACCTACTCTAAATGATATCAATTACTCATGAATGTGTAATGGAAGTAAAGCGTTAGTTGTCTAGTATTATATCAAAGAGAATAATGCATACATTAATTCAAACTCCAATATTTGTCTATTGTCCTCTCGCTCTACCCAACGAGGTTAATTTATATTGTTTTGGAATAACAAACTCACAATAAAATGCTATAGATTAGAATACAGACAATGACTATGCATTCAATATGTTACTTTCAAATTGAATCCCTATGGTTCACTTGTAATTCAACGAATGCATATGAACACGTAGCTTGTCGATTATGTTATTCTTCAACATACTTGATCTATGAAGATATCACACTCGCTTGATGTTGGTTATCTTCCATGTAACAATCCAGCTATACTCTATCTTTGTGCTTGTGCCACATGATGAGTTGACCACCACTTTGACTTTTCCATAGTGATGACCCAATTGCTTCTTTAAAACACTAGATGGGTGTATTTCCATATTGTAGTCTTTTTCCACCTATCCACATGCTTCACTTGACTTCATTGCTTCAGGAGTGGTGCTAACCTTGGATTTTGCTACATTTTGTCAGAGGAGCTACATAAATTGTCAATTTCAGCAATACTTCCATATTAGTATGATTTTACAAAGAAAAACATATAAAACCATGGAATAATGGACTTATTACTTTTGTGTAACCTTTTACAGCTTAGATGACAAATGTACATGTGGAATATGACAAAATGATGTAAGGAGGATGATTATGAAGGTTTCTATAAGGTAAAGTGGTTAAACTAAAGTAGCATATTGATAAAAAGATGCTAATTCATGGACCCATCATTCCCCCACACTTAAGATATTGCATGTCCTCATGCATTTGAAAAAATTGCAAAAAATTTTGTTAACTTCCTAATTCAGAGTATGGTCTCAGATGCTTGGATGAGAATGTCTAGGTTGTTTTGAGTGTCCTTCTTTTTCATGGAAAATGATCATCTTGACTTCCTCATCGACATATTTGTCTTCAAACTTTTAATCTTTAAGTGTAGTGCCCTGTTAGCTTTCTTGAGCTTGGAATTTTTATGGTACCAGTGATGCATCCTTTTGAGCATCTTGTTATTTTTCTCTTTAAGGATTTCATTCTCTCTTTTGATGTGCCTCTCTTAAACTTCAAGTTCTATTATTTATTCTTTTAATGCTTTTATTATATCTTCTTCGATGGGAATGTTAAAAGGAAATTCACATTGTTATGAACTAATAATTGGAGGCGTTGATATGTCATTATCAAGAGAACATTCATGAATATGAGAATAATCTTGTACATTCTCATTATGCACCACTTGTTCTAGGAAATTAATATAGTCATAGAACTGTTGTTCAATCCTATCAAATTTTGGACTCTCTCCTCCTAGTTTTGTTGGTGATGTTTTAAGTTTGGACGCTTTCAAGATTTCCATTATTTTTTGTGAAACTAGGTTATTCTCATTACAATGATTGGGCATGCTTCTTAGTCAAAAATATGTGTTTGTGAGTGGAAGGTGAGGAAACAAGGTATAATCAGGGAAAAGGATAGGAAAAAGGTATTGGATGGGTGCCAAAAGGATGCCAAATAGAGTGCCCATCATCTCACCCCAACTAAATGTGATACATGTCCCCATGCAACTAACAATCAATCTGAGTATGAGATAATGAGGCTGCCATGGAAGTCTTCAAGGCTGTAATGTGATTGTCCTACCTAATTTGCATGGAAATATCCTCCTCGCGCTTGGATTTCCCTCCAAAAAATAAACTTCTCTTTCTATTCAATTTGTAAATTTTCTTGTATTCCATGGTGGGTAGCCAAATCATTGGATAATGGAAGTTTAATCCTCTCCATTCGTTTCCACATTCCTCCATGCATTGAATGTATTTATGTACCTTTCCAATGCTACCTTCAAATTGTTAGGGTTGGAAGGGTTTCTTCTTTGGATACCTCTTCTAGCTTGTTTCCAGTTACTAGTGCATCCTTCTATGGCTTCCATTTATAAAAGCCCAATCTGAATCTTGCAATATGCAATGGCTTCTTATCTATTTTTATTCATGAATATTGCACGTGAGGGAGAGAGAATCCATTTCTTATTTGTCTTTATGACCTAGGGAGGCTAGTGGTACTCTCCCGTGACCCATAAATTACTATTACATTTATTTTCAACAATCCTATGGGTAGATCCCCAATCAGCCTAATTGCGAAGGTATGATACAAATGCTCTCAATTGAATGTCCCATACAAAATGATTCAACTTCCAAGTTGGGTCATGAAGCAACAAAACATTTGTGCAAGCATGATATGCATCCAAAAAGTTTTCTCAGGACCTTATTTTAGAGGGTTTTCTAGTCATGATGGTTTTCCCCTGGAACATGATGATTTTTTCTTGCACGAACAAGTTATAGTGAGGTGAAGGAGGTCTTCAACTAAGGGCGTACTCCACCAATAGTCTCAATTAAATCTTCTCAAATTTTAATATATTTACTTTCTTTTCCAATTTTGATGATTGTTCTTGTTCTACTCTTTCTTCTTTCCACTTAATCCTATGGATTTCAACAAACTCAACCCATTTCTCTCTCAACCCTCTGAAAATTCGTTGTTGTTTTGTAATGGGCATCACTCCCTCCTTGTATGAGGCCAAAGGCTAGTCCCATCTATCTTGTTTAACTCTCACCCATTCGTCAGGAATATCTATGTGTATGTCCATATCCTTGACTATTTTCTATTTGGTTTGGGTGGTTGTATCAACTAAGGCAAGGGAACTGTCAATTGTTTGGATTATTGCCTCATAAATTTCATATCTAAGGGTTACCTTCGTTTCTTCAAAAATCATGGATTTTGTTGCTTAAGCAAGGAATTCAAGTTTGTCAAAGGATTTACCCTCTTTAAGCTCATCAATAGATCTTTTGATGGTGGTATGCATTTTCTATTTTCCTTTTCCATCATTTTGTTTCTCCTTAACAAAGATTTATACAAGGGAATGGGACAATGGGTACTTACGATTGTCTTGTTCTTGAATATATTCTTCAACTTTGGGGTGACATTAGCTAATATAACAGGTTCCTTAGGATTAGTAGCCTCCTCTTCTTGTTCTTCCCCTAAATATGTATCTAGGATGGAAGGAAGTACCTCTCCCAAGATTGCTCTTACTTGTTATTTTGGGGTAACAAGTCTCTCTATCCTCATCTCTTCCTCATGTATAGACTCAACAAAGCTTACACCAACCTCTATTACTTCTGCTAGTTTAGTATGGAGCAACAAAGAGTTCTAGTTAAATTTCCCTTAATGGTTTTTTTGGAGTAGTAGGGGAGGATTCTTCTTGTTCCATCCTTGCTAGTTCTTATGGGGCAGTAGGGGAGATTTCTTGTTCTACCCTTATTGGTTATTGTGGGGCATTAAGTGTTTCTTCCTAGGTTTTCTTAGTTGCAATAGAGGAAGTATACCTTGTCTTCTTCTTGGGGAAGTGCGCAAAAGCAAGGCTTTTCCTCATTCCCCTCAGTATCTTGTTTGGGGTTTACTCCTTGTGATTTCCACATCACTATCATGTCTTCTCTCGCCCATTGGTGGATTTGCAGCTGAACCCTTGAGTGATTCTTGCTTAGGTAGACATTCCATAGCGAGCGTGGCCATGACAATATACCCTTTCACTATAGGTCTTGGAACTGTGTCCTACCAAACCCTTGGGTGAGTATTACTCAAGTGGATATTCTATAGAGAGCACGACACATAAATATGCCCTTCAACTGCAAGTCCTATAATTGTATTCTCTGTAGCTTCAAGAGTTGTAGTATCAATGTCTCGAGGTGGAGTTGTAGAATCTACAGTACCTAGTGGAACTCGTACTATATCTTCCCAAGTTTTGTCATCTCTATGTAATGCATGTTCTATAAGAAATTTAATTAGGTCATGGTTAGTCAGGTCATATATATTTATGTACCTATGACACCATGTCTTGTAAAATTTCCTAGGATAAATAATGATAGGTTTATCAGCCTAACATGCTGCAAATGGTCGAGCCACTTAAGGTGTTATAAGTAAATGCCTCGGTAAAAACCCTCACAAGTAATATATCTCTGTATGAATGGGTTTTGTATACCCATGGATTTGGAAATGACCACATTTCAAACCCTATCCCATAATCATTCCACCACTTTTTTCTTTTATATTCTACAATATTACCTTTGTTCTCCAGTTTTAGGAACCCCTATACTTTTTTTCATTCTCTCCTCTATTACTTCCACTAATGCTTCAATGACCATCAACGTATTTTCCCTTGAAGTCATGGTGAATTCAAGGTCGACATCATCATTTTCTCTAGCCTCCCTATTGGAAGAGATTCCATACGTGGTCATAGTCCTACAACAACAAAGGATCAATGGGTTTTCTATAGATCAATTAAGCTCCCATGTTCGTATTTCCTATTATAGAACTTAGATAATTATGGTTGCAAGTGGAATGAACTAGTTTGGCTGTTAAGAATTTACAATTGTGGAAGGGATGATGTGTTCTTCTCAGGTGGTTATTTTATTGGGTGATGGTGGTGGTGTATGAGGTGAGAGGATCAAGAGGGGGATCAAATCATCAAATAAATTCCATTATTTTCATTCATTATGCGAGTTATGGGAACATACCTTCTATCTTACCTTGAGTGGCTACGATGTTTGCACTTTTTTATTGTGTTGGTGTGCCAATCCCACAATACATCTTAGACCCATGTTGCTCCTGGAGTCATAGTATAAGCCTAGAGTTGCAACATCGGTGTGAAATGAAGTTGCAACATCTCATCAGATAGAGTTGAAGTATCATGGTGGTAGCAACAGGGTTGCAATAATAACACCGGTCTAGTCAACAAAAAATTATTATTTGCAGCAAACTCTTTATTATGATAGTGGATTTTGTGAGTTGACATCAAAATTTTATTATAGCAATGGGATGAATTTGAGTTGCAACAATAGGATGAATAGGAGTTGTAGCAATGGGAGTTGCAACAATAGGAGTGGCAACGATGAGAGTTGCATCAACTAAAGTTGCCTCAACAAGGATAATTCCTCGCTACACATATTGAAAAAATACTTTATTAGAGAGAGAAAACAAACTAAAAAAACATGAGTAGAAGGATCCTGACATAACCATCACGAAACTATAAAGTGTCATTAGAGGAAATTTCAGCCTAAAAGTGGCCTCCTACGGAAAAATCATAAAATAATAGTTAAAATAAAAAAATAAGAGTTACGAATTTTGT
>APFE030636745.1:12500-36950 GCA_000404065.3 Pinus taeda
CACAACCTAAAAGTGAATAACCTATCTCTCCAATTAATAAGAAGCTTTGACCTAGACTTAGTCAATTTCTACCTCTACTTGAGCCCCTATTTCCTTGCACAATTACTCAGGAAATTAGGCCCTATTCTATAGGAATTTTCCTCCAATTGATTGCACAATTCCCAAGCTTGGATCATTGATTGCATGCAACACTTGTACACTCAATACTAGTCTACAAATGATGTTACATTCCCTTGGAATGTCCACCACAACAGGGGAACTCGAATTCTCTGCATTCACTAGATACTTTGAGTTGATTGATTAGTTAATTGGATTATTATTGAGTTAGATTGTTGTCCCACTGCACAGCTAACCTCCAACTAGTTCAACTGTTAGAACTAGTTTAATTGAATACAACTGGACATAACTGACCTTGATTGCTACAAATTATAAATCACACATTCTTAACTGAACTCCAAGCCCTCTAACTCGAATTTAAAGAGCTAACTGAGTGACAATAGCCATGTCACACAAGTTAACTTCCTCCAAGTTGTTTGTTGATGTGGAAATTTGAATTTTCTCAATTTGACTAATGAAAAAAAAAATTGAGACTTTCTTGCTACACTTCTCAACACTCCCTCTAAGCAAGAAAAGGATTTTCAACCACCCTTATCTAGCACTTGTGGAATTCAAACTTCAAAGCCTCTGTTAAGATGTCAACATCTTGTTCCTCTGTCGAAATGTATTGTAGCAACATTATCAGCCTCTACATACAGTCTCGTAAATGATGATACCAAATATATATATGTTTGGTGTTAGGGTCCTCTAATTTATAGGATCATAAGTTGATTATCTATAAATTTCCATGATTGTGATTGTTGTAAATAATGTTTCATTCTGAAATATTTTTCCAAGAAAAAATAAAATAGAAAAGAAAAGAAAAAGAAAAATGGGATATATAAAATAATATATGTGTGAAAAAATGAAAATACCCTAATAAGTGAGCAAATCTAAATGCCACCACATTTCAAAAATAAAGAAAGATGCATGAGAAATGCCTTTAGAAATTTAAATAATGTGCAGTTAGTTAAAATGCCACACTAAAGTTAGAACAAGATAGGTTTAATGGTTTAATCACATTGTTTAAGTGTGATTAGACTTGCTGAATAAAGTTAGTTTAGTCATAATAGAAATTTTTTTACCACACATTTTAATTGTGGCCGGATTAGTTTTAATTAGGTTAGTTAAGGTTTTATTAATTAACCACACAGTATAATCGTGGTTAAATTAGAATAAAATAAAGTTAATGTAATAAAATTATCGCATTGTATAAACGCGATTCTATATAGTGGTTGAATAAAGTTGTATGACACGAACTGATTTGTCATTTTGTAAATAATGTTGGCACAACAATCAACGACAGAAGATCTAACCCACCCAGATCAACGGCAAGTGAGAAGTTCAGACCCCCCTGCCCATCTGACGGTTAACCAAGGGGGTGAGGGCGTGGGGATTTGAAAAGTGGTTTCCCCCGCTCACTACTCCATACATTCACACAACCAAGCCAGAGATTGAGAAATACATGAAATAAGATCAATGGTTGGAAAACACTCTGCAAGAGGCAAAAGAACAGGTAATCTCCACTACAACAACACAGGGTTCTACACCACAAGAGAAGTAGGACAAGATACCAAGGGAAGAGACTTCCCCTACAATCACAGAAATCCCAGAGAAAGTGTTTCAAATCTATAAGAAATGGCAAAGGATTAATCCAACAAAAGAAATATTTCAAGAAGAGAATACACAGTCCGCCATTATTTTGACAGACCCTCATGCTTCATGGAGAACTGAAGATATTTTTGTAGGGTCTTCATCCTCTTCTACCTCCCAGGAGCCATTAGACACATCTCAGTCAGGGGAATTGGTTCATGACTAAGTGGAACCAAACATATTTGCTAAGTACAAAGAGATTAAGAAGAAAAATGAACTGTGAAAATCTACAACATATACACAGTTTTGGAAGCAGACAACCTCTTCACAACATAGGTTACTCTTTGCCTTTGACAAAGAGAAAGGGAAAATACAGATAGCCCTCCCACATGCTGAGGTCCCTTTCCCAAAGACTCATGAAGATTATAAAAAATCATTTTTTTCCTTCAATATTGATCAAATTCATCCAATTGATCAAATAGACATGCACAAGAAAAAATGGGAGATGTTGTACTCCACTTTGACAACTTCAATAATGGATGCTTCTAGGCTGCAAGCCTTTATAAATAACAACTAGTCTTGGTGTAAATTAGAGAAAGTCTCTTTGTTGGAAATAATACTGAGAGGGGGGGTGAATCAATATTAGTCAAGTCAACAATCTTTTTCTTTTCATACTAAAATTTATATACGCTACTTCCATGTGGGTAACCCGCGTGTACACGCAACTGTGTTTAAGGAAACAAGCGTGTTTCCAACAAACTAATGATTCGGTTAATTCATCATATGTTGATCTTTAATTTGTGCATTAGTACTTTATTAAACATTAAACAATAACCATATGAAGTTAATAATAGATTTAACCATCACCCATAAGCAACACACATGAACACCAATATTTAAGGTGGAAACCCAATGTGGGTGAAAACCACCTACTGCTGTCGTCTCTGTCTTCTTTTAATAATAAGAAAATTTATTGACAACATTGTACTAGTGCAGACTCATACCAGTATGCAAGATTCTACCTGCAGAAGGCTACAACCTTCTCTTATTCTCCAGCTTCTACTGGAAGGGAGCTACAACCCCCTAGCTCTTGTACTAGCCGATATGTTTACTAGTAAATAGGCACCGACCTACAGAAGGCTACAACCTTATTTCTTCCTCTAGGGACCACGTTTCATAAATTTTCAAACTGGATACTCCTGGAACACAACACCATAAACTAAAGGCCATGTTTCATCCAATTTTCATACTGGACCCATCAACAACATTGAAGCTCAAAATCAATACAACCATCAAGTACATCTGCATCAACTAATCACTGAAACTCAATCATCACTTTTTGAATCAACCACAACTGAATCAATCAATCACTGACAATCCATGAATCTTTGACACAACTAAATCAAACACTTACTGAACCTTTGACACAACTGAATCAAGCATTCATTCAAACTTAATCAAATTCAATCAATCAGCTGGAACAAACAGATCACTATAACCAGTACACAGATCTGAACCCAAAACACTGCATCATCATTCAGAACTAGCTGTAACCTCAAAACCATACATCATAGTTTATAGGCATCTTGGAAGAGCCGAACCAGCGTGTATATGCAACTTCATCAAAGCGAACCAGCGTATAGATCTGCAAATACTTACTTATAACTTCGCTGCACTTCCCGACTTCATACATACCCAGATCTTCACATATAACGGATAATACATGTGTTAGCAACCAGATCTAGCCCATCAGATCACATAATGATAAGTCACTATGATCCTGATCCATCAAACATCATCACTGAAGCAAATCACTATCAATCTGAATAGTGTTACTAGAATGTAGTCACCAGAACATAAAGCAAAACCTAGAACTTTGCATCAACAACAAGAATCAATTGGAACTTCAAACATCACAGTTCACAAGGTATACGCTACTTCGATGTGTCGAACCTACGTGTATACATGCTTTTACCAAAGTCAACCAGCATATACATCTATAAATATTCATTCATAATTTTGCAGCTATTCTAGACTTCAGTTATACCCAGATCATAATATTTATAGAAAAACACATGTGTCAATATACAGAACTAGAATAAACATGATCAAACCATATAAAGATAATTCATTCCAATCCTTAAGATCCCGATCCATCATTTGATCTTGTACTCCACCAATCGCTAAGGTTCCTCCTTGGCTCAGATCAAGCAGAGCATCATAGACCCATAACTTGCATACTGGATCTCACATTTTATCAAATATTCAATACTTGTCTACATTGGCCTAATGATCTTCTCCTCCTTATATAGTTTTAGGCCTTTCTCAATACCATGGACTAAAACCACTTAGGACCAATACCTTGGATCAAATACCTAGGGTCAATACCTCGGACCAAATACCATGGACCAATACCATGGATCAAAATACCATGGACCAAATACTTCGAACCAAAAACTTAGTTTTCCAAGGTATACGTGCTTTTCCTTCTATGAAAGTGCATGTGTACGTTATACGCTCCTTTTGTTCTGTTAACCTATGTGTATACGCAGCTTGGTCAAGGTGAACCTGCGTATACATTTCTTTCTTCATTCTTTGTAGTCTAAACTGTAATTCTTTGTTGTTATCATGTTGTACTATGATCTTTCATCTAAGTAAGTTTCCTTCTGAATCGATTCCTTGACACTGTCCTGCATTTCATCACATCTGTAAAGACTATTGTTATGCATTTTGTCACATCTGATATCTCTTCTATAGATTCATCTAGTTACCATATATAAGTGAGTTGTTCTGCTACAAGTGGGTTGCCATCAAGTACAACACATGCATCATAATGCCAACAATCTCCCCCTTTGGACTTGATGGCAACCATGTTGGTGTTGATTACTGCAAACTGTAGAAACTGTTAGAGATAACAAGCAACACCAAAATACTCTCCCCCTTTGACATCAAGCTCCAAGGGTGGACTAGTATATTGTCCCCCTTTGATATCAAGGGCAAAGGGCTGACCAAAAAGAAGACTTCCATATCTGAACAGCTGAATATAAACATTGATCATGATCCCCCTAAGCACATGCTGAATTTTCTGATTAAACTCCCCCTTTGTACATGCTGAGATTCACTATATCATCCATGCTCCCCCTGAGCACATACATCATCAAAAAGTCATCCTCAATCATCCATAAATCTGATCTGAATAACAACTATGTAACCCCAATTAATATAAGTATCATCTGAGATTTCATCATGGGAAACTTATAACCGTCACATAGAAAGATGTATCACCTAAGCATCATCATCATCGAAAAGACTTCTAAACATAATGCCAACAATGCTTTGTTAGAAGCATAGCATGTTCTCCCCCTGAACTTGTTCCACGTGTTCACTGTCAGATCTGATCATTGCATATATCAATAAGAAGTATCAAGGCATCATCATCAATCAGATATACATCAAGTTATCAACAACTTGTTAGGATCAGAACACTTCTAAATAATATCCACAGACTATAGTCATCTACGACAGAAAATATAACTGATAATTGTCTGAATCATATCACATCAGTTTTTCTGAGACTATCCCACAACGTTTTTCTCAAACTGCATATACGCGATTGTGCAGCTTTGAACTTGCGTATATATGCAACTTGTCTTCATGAAACTTGCATATGAGATTTAGAACATTGAAGTTTCATACTTTCAGCTTCTCCTGAGTCTATCATTTCTGTACACTATGCCATGCCACATTTTTCTGACTGTACTTCCTTCTTCTTCCATATCTTCGAGTGTGATGATGTTTTCTCCTTTTGGTATGTGCTCGATATTTTCTCCTGCATTCCTTTGCTATATGTCCAAGCTTGTTACATGCATAACATCTTACATGTTTCATATTTCTTCTATAGCAGTCAATGGCTTTGTGACCAAACATATTGCAAGAAAAACAATATCCCTTAAAGTACTTGCAAGCTGATGATCTTTCTGTGTGATGGTCTTGAACCATTCTACTTCCGCATCTTGCTGCTACATGTCCAAGATTATGACATATAAAACATTCAACATTATTCATTTGAGGAAATAACCAACTATCACTTCCATATTTAGGAGTAAAGTTTTTTCTTTGAAGAATTTATTTCCTTGGTTGTTGATGGAGTTGACCTCTAATCTCCTTGTTGAGCATTTTAGGTTTTACATTAGAGTTCCTTGCCTTAGCTTGTGAGCTAGATTCACCTTCAGCAGATTCATGGAAACCAAGACTAGTTTTGATGGAAGGAGACCTTTGACTACTAAGAATATCATCCAAGATCTTAGTACTATCTTGAAATCGTAAGAGCTTATTCTTTTCTTCTAATTTACCTTTTAGTATATTTACCTCAACCTGATGTTGCTCTTCCTTTTCAAGATAATGCTTCTTCATGATTTCTTCAGCTTTTCTTCCTTCTTCCATCTGTTGCCTTAATTCAAGAATTTCATTTTCTTGTTTTTCAAGAGCTTGGAGTAGTTCTTTATTCTGCTTATTTGATTTTTCAAGATCTTCTTTTAGTGAGAGGATCTTAGCTTCAAGACTATCATAGTAACTGGATCTATCTTTGAGTTTCTTGATTTTTGTGCTCCTTTCATTTACTTCATTTCTTAATGATGTCACTTCATCCTGCAGCTTTTGACATTGATCTTCCTTTTCCTTGAATTGGTTCCTTACTTTGTTTCCTTTCTCTAGTTGAGCTTTTATTTTGGTAGCTTCTTCTTTGAAGGCACACTCCCTTTTGTCCAATATATTTTGTTGATCTCTAATTTTGTCTGTGAGCCTTTTAAATTCTACCTCTGTTTGATATCTTTCTCTCTCACCCATAAGAGAAAATTCAGTTGTTTCACTATCACTTTCATCATCTTCAAATGGACATAGAAATGTATCACCAGAGGATAACAAATTCATACCTGATAGTTCTTTTGCTTGTTCATCTTCATTCTGAGGTGATTTTCAATCTGAAGAGTTGCTTTCACATAATCCCCAATTGACTCTCCCACTGTCATAGTTCCTTTGAGATGTCTTCTTCTTCTTATGTGCTTTCTTCTTTAGCCTTTTTCCCATTATTCTATGGATCTCTTTCAAGCGATCAAGCTTCTACCAAAGGACTGGATCTGGTACCGATTGTTGGAAATAATACTAAGAGGGGGGGTGAATCAATATTAGTCAAGTCAATAATCTTTTTCTTTTCATACTCAAATTTATATACGCTACTTCCATGTGGGTAACCTGTGTGTACACGTAACTATGTTTAAGGAAACAAGCGTATTTCTAGCAAACTAATGATTTAGTTAATTCATCATATGTTGATCTTTAATCTATGCAACAGTACTTTATTAAACATTAAACAATAACCATATGTAGTTAATAACATATTTAACCATCACACATAAGCAACACACATGAACACCAAGATTTAAGGTGGAAACACAATGTGGGTGAAAACCACCTGCTGCTATCTTCTCTGTCTTCTTTTAATAATAAGAAAATCTGTTTACAACATTGTATTGGTGTAGACTCATACCAGTACGCAGGCTTCTACCTCAGAAGGCTACAACCTTCTCTCATTCTCCAGCTTCTACTAGAAGGGAGCTACAACCCCCTAGCTCTTGTACTAGTCGATATATTTACTAGTACGTAGGCGCCGAACTACAAAAGGTTACAACCTTCTTTCTTCCTCCAGGGACCACGTTTCATAAATTTTCAGACTGGATACTCCTGGAATACAACACCATAAACTGAAGGCCACGTTTCATCCAATTTTGATACTGGACCCATCAACAACATTGAAGCTCAAGATCAATACAACCATCAAATACATCTGCATTAACTAATCACTGAAACTCAATCATCACTTTCTAAATCAACCACAACTGAATCAATCAATCACTGACAATCCATGAATCTCTTACACAACTAAATCAAACACTTATTGAACCTCTGGCACAACTGACTCAAGCATTCATTCAAACTTAATCAAATTCAATCGGTCAACTGGAACAGATAGATCACTCTAACCAGTACATAGATCTGAACCCAGAACACTACATCATCATTCAGAACCAGTTGTAACCTAAAAATAATACATCAGAGTGTATAGGCAACTTGGAAGAGCTGAACCAGCATGTATACGCAACTTCATCAAAGCGAACCAACATATAGATATGCAAATACTTACTTATAAATTCGCTGCACTTCCCGACTTCAGACATATCCAGATCATCACATATAAAGGATAATACATGTGTTAGCAACTAGATCTAGCCCATCAGATCACATAATGATAAGTCATTATGATCCTAATCCATCAACCATCATCACTGAAGCAAATCACTATCAATCTGAACACTGTTACTAGAATGTAGTCACCAGAACATAAAGTAAAACCCAAAACTCTGCATCAACAACAAGAATCAATTGGAACTTCAAACATCATAGTTCACAAGGTATACGCTACTTCAATGTGTCGAACCTACATGTATACGCGCTTTTACCAAAGTCAACCAGCGTATACATCTATAAATACTCATTCATAATTTTGCAGCTATTCTAGACTTCAGTTATACCCAGATCATAATATTTACAGAACAACACATGCGTTAGTATGTAGATCTAGAATAAACATGATCAAACCATATAAAGATAATTCATTCCAAGCCTTAAGATCTCGATCCATCATTTGATCTTGTACTCCACCAACTTCTAAGGTTCCTCCTTGGCTCAGATCAAGCAGAGCATCATAGACCCATAACCTGCATACTTGATCTCACACTTTATCAAATATTCAATACTACATTGGCCTAATGTTCTTCTCTTCCTTCTATAGTTTTAGGCCTTTCTCAATACCATTGACCAAAGCCACTTAGGAGCAATACCTTGGATCAAATTCCTAGGGTCAATACCTCAGACCAAATACCATGGACCAAATACTTTAGACCAAAAACTTATTTTTCCAAGGTATACGTGTTTTTCCTTCTGTGAAAGTGCGTGTGTACGTTATACGCTCCTTTTGTTCTGTTAACCTATGTGTATACGCAGCTTGGTTAAGGTGAACCTGCGTATACTTTTCTTTCTTCATTCTTTGTAGTCTGAACTGTAATTCTTTATTGTTGTCATGCTGTACTGTGATCTTTCATCTGAGTAAGTTTCCTTCTGAACTGATTCCTTGACACTGTCTTGCATTTCATCACATCTGTAAACACTATTGTTATGCATTCTGTCACATCTTATATCTCTTCTATAGATTCATCTAATTACCATATACATGTGAGTTGTTCTACTACAAGTGGGTTGCCATCAAGTACAACACATGCATCATAATGCCAACACTCTTCTCTAACCAAATATACAAAAATCAAATCATTGGAAGACCTTGTAATCAAAATAGGATACAATCCCAACAATGTGAAAGTAGCAGAAGAGATTATTAGAAGGAAAAATTTTGACATTGCAGCACTCAAGAAGCAGCTTAAGCTTCCCTCCATAGAAGACCCACAAACTAAGGAAGTTGGAGAATTAGAGAAGGAAAAAGAATACATGTTCAAAATAATTATTGAACAAAGTGGACAAATCAAAGCAATGGAGGTTGAAATAGAGAAATCGTTAAAGGAAAGAAAACAATCAACACAATTAGCAATAGTTCCATTGACAACGGTTCCCATTGCATCTACATCAGCAAAGGGACATCCACTTCAGAAACCACCACAGTGGACTCACAATCCACATATTCTTCAAAGGAACTTATCAAAGCAATGGATGACCTGTCAATCAGAGGACAGGAAATTGAGAAGCTGAAAACTCAACTGAATAACCTTCAGGAATAGAAGTTGAAGATTGATAATGTATATTTAGCTGAGCTGCATAAAACTCATAAATTAACACAAAAGATTGGACAATTACAAAGTGAGTCTGCAATGGCACAAACATTGGCACAGTCAAAAGAAAGTATACGAATAGAAATAAATGAGGCCATAACTAAAATATGGCCTTCAATTCAGATTATTTTTTAGCAAGAGGAGTTAATACAAAGGTCTAAAGAGGTAATTGAAGAGGTAAAAGGAGATTTAGGGCATAATTTAGGTGAAGTCACTGCTCTGAACATAATTTTGAATTCGAAGACTACGGAATAATTAGAAGAATTTCAATTGCAGATAGGATAGAGATAATTTTGGAGGTGAGGAAGGTCCTTACAAAAAGGAACCTTATGCTGCAATTGGAGAAGAAGTGTCACAATATGGTGTCCAATATTCAAAAATTCTACAGGAGATTTAATGTGTTAAACCAGAAAGGACTGCCAGGTTTAATAGTAATTGGAGATAAGATGATCAATTTAGAAGATTATCACTAGAAACTATATACCATAACAAGGGATAAGTCAAAGTAGTCTTCCATTAAAGGAATCATCACAGGAAAAGCCTTCATGGAAGCTTTTGATTTTGATTTGTTCATCAAACATGAGATAAAGCACTTGTTCATTATCAAGCCTACGTTTCAAAAGTACACCGAGGTAGATGAAACCTACTGGAAACTAATCAAATTATCCACTCCAAGTGAAGACCGATGGGGCAAATTGTGTGAGTTACTTGGGTAAAATAGTTTTTACCTTCAACAACAAGACAACACTTCTTCAGGCCAAGTCGTCACCAGAAATCCTTGAAGATAGTGCCATAGCACTACAACAGTTTTAGTTGCCTACTATTTTGTACTATTTCTGTAATCAATTTAGGATATTTTGTAAAAAATATTGATATTTTCACTCAAGATATTTTTCATAATTTTTGTATAAGTACTTCACAAATTGAAGTACAAATATTGGGACTTGTATTAAGAAAGCACATTTTGATGTAAATTTGTTCACTGATTTGAAAGTGGTCATTTCATTAATATAGAAGACTATTCCAGGATTCATATTTTAGGCTAATTGGTGATGTCTTTCCTTTTGTAAACTTGTTATATCTCTGTTTTCATATGTTTTCTTATCTCAATTGTGTAAAAGAAGATGAAGGGTTGAACTTGTTTAATCACACTCTGTCCTTGCTTATAAGAAATTTATATGTTTTCAAATTGAAGTTAAATATAGAATTCATGTTAAAATGCTCTATGTTTAAAGAAATATGAATCTATTCCACTCTTTCACTCCACAAAGCTTCAAAGATCCAATAGCCTGCCTACCTTTCCTTGTTTCAATCTATTTTGATATTTATATATCTGATCACCCTAAGACCTTGACTCCATTGCCCAATGACATTTTCTTACAGTTTCAACCAAACATTTGAAAAAACCAAACTTTGAACCCATTAACTAGCCTAATATCCCACAACGACAAATCTAAATCTAATAGAGAGATCACTCTCTGAGTTTAGAAGGGCTAGCTTCTAAGCTTAAAAGTGGTTCTATGGTGAACTTTGGGTTTATTTCATTGCCTTACGAAATTACGAAGTGATAACATCTTGTCGAATCCACTGGGGACATCGAACAAATCTGATTTGAATTCAATTTTCCTTGATCAAAAAATTTATTTAAGTGCTTAAAGCTATTTCTAGGTTTGTGGCTGAGAAATATATCTGATTTAAGGTTGTTTAGCACTTAAAATTTGTACATATTTTATATATGTAAATATACTATAGTAGATATGGCTCATAAGAAGATATATACTAGAGCTAATGCAAATCCAAATCCACTAAAAATTGTAGATAACCCTGAAAAAATTCTTAGAAGGAAAAGTTTAGCCGAGAGCCAGACAAGTAATAATCCTCTCCTAGGGTAAATTATTTGCCTAAAAGCTTTGAAACAATAGAATATATAGAATTTGATTTGGCTTTTTAACAAAGTCTCTTTCGAACTAAATCTGATAGTTTTGTAGCTAAAACTGTCTTTTATGAAAACATCTTAAAACCCTACATTTCCAAGCATAAAACTGTGAAATCGGACTCTGATGATGATGTCATCAAACAATTTAACAAACTTGAAGTGTTGGTACATGAACTAGATCAAGCTATGTAGAAATATATTGAGTCACCTAAACCCTCAGATTCTTCTTCTACTACTTCATCCCCAACCCCACCATTAATTCCACCTAGTATTTCTACCCCACTTGAAATTCCTCTTGTTTATACTACCCTTCCAGAGATTCCTCCTATTTCCACTGTTCCTCCAGAGATTCCTCCTATTTCTACTTTTCCTCTAGAGATTCCTCCTATTTCCACTGTTCCTCTAGAGATTCCTCCTATTTCCACTATTCCTCTAGAGATTCCTCCTATTTCCACTGTTCCTCCAAAGATTCCCCCTATTTCTGCTACACCTCCATTTATTCCCCCTATTACTAGTATACCCATTTCATCTACTATCCCTACCACCTCTACATCAACACAACAAAGTGTAATCTTATCTCCTTTGATACCTTCCTCATCCATCTCCATCATAATTACCTCCTCCTCTCAAACACCCATCATGGAAGGTAGGTATGCCCCCCTGGTTTTACCTGGATAGCTCAATTCCATGCCACAAGACTACCAGAGTAGGATACCTCAGTTCGATAGCACATACCCAATTACTTCTCAACAACATGTATATAGGATGAATGACTATTTGGACTTACAAGAAATTGATGAGGATGATGCAAAGATGAGGTTGTTTGCTCAAAGTTTAACAGAGGAAGTGAAAGAATGGTTTAAATCATTAAAAAATGCCTCTATCCCCGATCTAACACAATTTCATCAAAATTTCCTTGCAAGATGGGAAGTGAAGAAAAACCCTCTTCAAATTTTAGCTGAGTATGAAAGTATCAAAAGAGCCCCAAGTGAAATAGTCCAGGATTATTATTTCAGATTCAATAGAATTTACAACTCTATCCCCACTGCCATACAACCCCCACCAGGGCTAGCCCTGATCAAATTCCTAGATGGATTTGATCCAGACATGTCATACCAACTTAGGGAAATAAATCATGCTACCCTTGAGGATATGCAGAGAAATGCAACTAGTGTAGAAGCTAATTTGTTAGCCAAAAGAGCTAGGCTAAAATATGAAAGATGAAAGGAGAGTATCTATTAAAGAGGAACCTACTTCTTCCTCATCTGATGTTAAGTTGGATAACTTAGTTAGGTCTATGGAAATAATGGTAGAGAAAATAGGTTTAATTGATAGAGCTCCTCCAAGAGATAATGAAGGTGGCCCTCAAAATAGAAATCAAAATCTTAGGAGGAATCCACGCTTAATCAAACAAAGAGGCCCAAATGATCAACAACAGATCAGGCCTCCCTTACAAGAAAACTATGCTGATGAAGAAGTTGAGTTGATCAAAGATCCTGAAGAAAACCAGATAAACTTATTTGAATAAAGTGAGATAGATCATATTTTCTTGACCAAAGAAGAGCAATATATGTTCTTGCTATCACAACCAGAAGCCCTCCCTTTAGAACCAGATGAGTATAAACAAGCATATCAAAATGATATAATGGAAGCGCATAAGAAATATAATCTAGGAAGAAACAAGACTGCTGGAAATTCTCCCAAAACTCAGAATGATGCCACTTCCACTAGCCAAACAAAGGATGACTCTCAAAAAGAGGCTCCTAAAAAACAAGATCAGAATACCAAAGAGATAGACAAACCTCAAACCTCTTTCAGCATTGAGATTGAGTTGGCTAAAATTAAAATTTCAATTCCTTTAACTGAATTAATCAATTAAATGCATATAGGTCCCAAGTTATGAAAGCCATGAAAATAGGGGAAGGGACAGACATAGTAAACTTGGCTGATGACTAGCCCGAGTTGTTATTTGTACCTGAAGTGGAAGGAAAATATCAGGATGGAACTTTACTTCCTTTCTACATTAGTTTAAAAATTCATGACAAACTTCTGCATAACACAATGCTTGATCCTGGTGCTTCTCACAATCTGATGTCCATAGTCATCATGGAAAAAATGGGTTTAGATATCACAAGGCCTTACAAAGATTTGTATTCCTTTGATTCCAACAAGGTTAGATGCCTAGGTCTCATCAAAGACCTGTGTGTCACTTTAGCCAAAATCCCAGAAAAAAAAGTCTATTCATGGACATTGTAGTAGCAGGCATACCCCCTAAGTATGGAATGTTACTATCAAGATATTAGAGAGAAAAGTTACAACGTACACCTTGAATTGGTAGTGTGACTTGGAGAGATAGTTGCACCTCACTCTTAACATTTTCACCTAGAAGTCTTTTGAGGAAAGGTTCAGGAAAATGTACTTACCAACATATTACAAAGAAAAAGTAGGATCCTTCCATGTGTTGGTTCAGGGAAACCAAACGATAGAAGAGTATGAGAGTTCGTTCATGGAATTGGTCAAATATGTCTTATACATGGACACTAATTAGCACAAGGTTGATCATTTTGTTTATTGATTGAAACCTAAGACTAGGGAAATGGTACATATATGGAACCTCTCTGTCAATTTAATTACACTTTAAATTTCGTTACTTTAAATTATCAATCCAAATAGGTAAATTTATGAAATATACAACAAGGTATATTCTAGGAATTCAACTTTCAATTCAATTGGAAATAAATGGACAAGGAAGAAAGCACTACTCTATGAAATAAATGGGAACATTAATCTAAGGAAACAAATGAATATTTATTCTATGAATGCATTGAAAGTTAATATAGGAAAACAAATAAATTTATTCTTTGAAAACACATGAATCTAATTTATGAAAGCATATAAATGTATTCTAGGAAAGCATGAAATTTTAGTTTATGAAAGCGCATAAAATGCATAGAAGTTTTACTCTAACAAAACATAGAAATATATATTATGAAAGCAAGGAATTTACTCTAGGAAACCATAGAAATCTATATTATGAAAGTAGGAAATCTACTCTAAGAAATTATAGTAAATTTATTCAATGAAAGAAAATACTCTTAGTCTAAGAAAGCAGGTAACTCTATTCTATGAAAACATGGAACTTTAATATAAGAAATCTTGTAAAACTAATCTATGAAAGCATGAAATAATGATCTATGAAATTACTCAAATCTATTCTAAGAAAATAGGTGAACTTAGTCTACAAAAACATTGAAATTTGTTTACTTATGAAAGAATATAAACTTAACTTAGGAAAGTTTTGTAAATCTTGGTCTAAAATAACATGAACATGAACTAAAAATCTAACATAACGAAATCCTTCAATACATGAATGAAAATTCTCTAAATGTATTTTTTTTATTTTCCAAGTCCTTGTTTATAATATGCAAAAGAACAAAGAAATGATTAGATATGAAATAGAGTACCTAAAACAATGTTGTAATAAAACATAGTAAAACCCAGAGCATCTAAATCTACATGAAAACAAATGATTTGCAAGACAATAAAATATTTATACTACAAACAATGTCGTACGTCCACAAGGTGGCCCTCCAGGTGATCACACGAAGCTTAGAGGCCCAAATTATCAACAATAGATCAGGCCTCCCTTACAAGAAAACTATGTTGATGAAGAAGTTGACTTGGTCAAAGATCCTGGAGAAAACCCGATAAACTTATTTGAAGAAAGTGAGATAGACCATATTTTCTTGACCAAGGAAGAGCAATATATGTTCTTTCTATCACAACCAGAAGCCCTCCCTTCTGAACCAAATGAGTATAAACAAGCATATCAAAACGATATTATGGAAGTTCATAAGCAATATAACATAATAAGTAAAAAGACTGTTGGAAATCCTCCCAACAAAACTCAAAATGATGCCCCTTCCACTAGCCAAACAAAGGATGGCTCTAAAAAAGAGACTCCTAAAAAACAGGATCAGAATACCAAAGAGATAGACAAACCTCAAACCTCTTTCATCATTGAGAGTGAGTTGGCTAAATTTAAAATTTCAATTCCTTTAATTGAATTAATCAATAAAAATTCATATAGGTCCCAAGTTATGGAAGCCCTAAAAATAGGGGAAGGGATAGACATAGTAAACTTGACTGATGACCAGCCTGAGTTGTTATTTGTACCTGAAGTGGAAGGAAAATATCAGGATGGAATTGTGCCTCCTTTCTACATTAGTTTAAACATTCATGAAAATATTCTTCATAACACAATGCTTGACTCTGGTGCTTCTCACAATCTAATGCCCAGAGCCATCATGGAAAAAATGGGTTTAGATATCACAAGGCCTTACAAATATTTGTATTCCTTTGATTCCGGTAAGGTTAGATGCCTAGGTCTCATCAAATACCTGTGTGTCACTTTAGCCCAAATCCCAGCCAAAAGTCTAGTCATGGACATTGTAGTAGAAGACATACCCCCTAAGTATGGAATGTTACTATCAAGATCTTAGGGATCAAAGTTACTGGGTACTTTGCAAATGGATATGACCTATACTACCATTCATGTTTTTGGTCAGCAGAGAAGACTATATAGGAGACTCTCATGAAATACATGGTTAGCAACCAAGAAAAACCAAACAATTACCCCTTGTACTCTATGAATTCAGATTTAGACTCCTTTATTTTATACAATGATGAATGTGTAGAGGAGGAAGTTTTACATTTAGAAGCTGAGCTAAGAAACACAGAGGAAATTAAATTTGAACCTGGGAAACCAGAGGAAGAGAGTGAAGCCATATGGAACATGGAATTTGATGGGGCTATAAGAAAGAAAGGAGTAGGGGCAGGTGTCTGGATTCCAAACTCACAAACATGGATAACTAAATGACATTCTTACAAACTAAAATTTCAATGTACAAAAAATATAGTTGAATATGAAGCATTAATCTTAGGACTGCAAACTTTAAAGAAGCCGGGCGCAAAAATAATTTCTATGCACAAAGAATCAGAACTCATCATTAACCAGATTAAAGGTGAGTATTCAACCAAGAACCCTAGATTAAGAGCCTATAGAAATGCAGTTTTAGATTTTATTCAATGTTTCCCTGAATATCAATTATCTATTATTCCTAGAGGCTAGAATATTTTTGCAAATGCTTTAGCTTCTTCAGCTAGTACTTGTAAGGTGCCATTCCATCCAAACATAAAATATGAGGTTGAGATAAAACACAGACTAGTTGTCCCAAATAATGTAAGATATTGCCAAGTTTTTGGAAGTGACAAATAAGTAGAGATTTTTTTACAATTAAAAGATGATTTTGAGTCTATAAATATTGATACAGATAATGATGTAGATAAAAAAAATTAGTGTTAAATGAAACTACTGACAATCAAGAAGAACTTGAGGCTTTGCAACTAAAAGACAATGTGTTGCCAAGAGGATTTGTGTCATTGGAAGAGTTGTTTGACTTCACTAATGTAGCCAAAAAACTAAAAATAGAACCAGTAGGAGCCAAGGTAGAGGACTGTAACATAGGAACTACAGAGAATCCTAAAATTGTGAAACTATCCAAATCCTTGCCTCCTAAAGAAAAAGAAAAATACATTGATATTTAATGAATTCTCTTATTTTTTTGCTTGAAGCTATGAAGACTTAATATCATATGATACTAGTATCATACAACACACCATTCCCATCAGGGAAGATCAAAATCCCTTCAAACAAAAATTGAGGAGAGTGAATCAAGTCTTATTATCTTTGATAGAAAAGGAAGTCAAAAAATATTTTGATGCAAAGATCATTGTCCCCCTCAAATTTTTAAAATGGGTCTCTAATCTAGTACCTACTAGAAAGAAAACATGTGAAATTAGGCTCTGCGTGGATTTTAGGAATCTGATCAAGGTTTCTCTTAAGGACAACTACCCTCTGCCCAAAATGGATCATATCCTACAAAAGGTATTTGGTTCCAGCAGAATCTCTTTACTGAATGGTTTCTCAAGATACAACCAAGTTCTGGTTCAACCTGATGATCAACACAAAACAACATTTACTACACCTTGGGGTACTTTTATGTATATAAAAATGCCCTTTTGCTTTATGAATGTTGGGGCCACTTTCCAAGGAGCAATGGACATAGCATTTTCTGATGAAATAGATAGATTAATTTTGATTTACCTAGATGATATATCTGTGTTCTAAAAAATAGATGAAGAACACCTATTGCATTTAAGAAAAGTTTTTGAAAAATGAAAAAAATATGGTATTTTCGTAAACCCTAAGAAAACTCTTTTTGGTTTAGAGGAGGGAAAACTTCTAGGTCATATAATTTCAAAAGAAGGTATTAGAATAGGTCCTGGCAGATTCAAATCCATACTAAAAATTTACCCTCCCAGAAACAAGAAAGAAGTTCAATCCTTCATTGGTAGGATAGATTTCCTCACAAGATTTATTCCTACTTTGCCGAAATATTAAGATTCGTTACAAACATGTTAAAGAAGGATATTGAAATAAAATGGAATACTGAATCAAAGAAATATTTTAGTGAAGTAAAGTTAGCTTTAACCACTAACCCTGTTTTGATAAGCCCTGACTTTACAAAGGATTTTATGATTTTTTCTTTTGCATCTAAGCATATTATTGCAGTTGTTTTGTTGCAAAAGAAAAGTGAAGGATATGAAAAACCCATAGCTTTTTCAGTAAATATTTAATGGATGCCTCATTAAAGTACAACATCATGGAGAAACAAGCCTTTGCTTTGGTGAAGGCACTGAAACACTTTAGAGTTTACATCCTACATTCACATATCATTGCATTTATTCCAAGTGCTTTCGTAAAGGACAGTCTTACACAAATTGACCCAAATGGCAGAAGAGGAAAATGGATTGGTGTAATCCAAGAATATGACATTGAGATTGGCTAAGTTAATGGTTGAGTCCAATTTTCATGCAATAGATATTAATTTTGTAGCTACACTTGATGAACAGGAAGAGATGGTGACTCCATATATATCATAGGCCTTTGCTACCTATCCATGGTATGCAGACATTAGATTTGTGTTACAAAATTTACAAGCTCCTCCTGGTTTAACAAAGACAAAATCTAGGTTTCTAAAAATGAAAGTTATGAAATTTCGTATTTTAGATCAAATTGTATATTGGAAAGATGCTAGAGGTATTTTGCTAAAATGTTTGTTGAAAGATGAAGTAGACAAGGTCAGGGAAGTTTCATCAAGGAGATTATGGAGATCATTTGTACTGGAAGACCACAGCCAAAAAAATCCTGAGTGTTGTTTTTTACTAGCTTACCTTGTTTGCAGATGTATATAAGAAAGTCACCACTTTCCACCAGTGCCAAATTTTTAAAGGCAAGAGAAATCTTTTTCATTTACCTTTGAAACCCATTTCAGTTGAGGTTCCTTTTCAACAATGGGGTCTAGATGTCATTGGTGAAATCCATCCAAGCTCCTTAGGTCAACATAGATGGATATTGACAACCACTGACTACTTTACTAATTGGATTGAGGCTATTCCAACCAGACACGCCATAGACACTGTAATCATTCAATTTTTAGAAGGTAAAATTTTGTCTAGGTTTGGATGTCCACATAATATTATCACTGACAATGTTGATGCCTTTAAATCAAAGAAAATGGTTGATTTTTGCAATAAATACCACATAAAGTTAGGACACTGTACTGCCTATTATGCACAAGGGAATGGGTTAGCTGAGTCTTTTAATAAGATTCTAGTCAACATCATCAAGAAATTATTGCAGGAAAATAAAAGGTCCTGGCATAGGAAGTTGATTAATATCCTGTGGGCTGATAGAATTAACAAAAATAAATCTATTGTGATGTCTCCATTTCAATTGGTATATGGAGTAGATGCAATTTTTCCTACTTCCCTAGGAATCCCTATGCTAAATTTATTACAGGAATCACAAGTAGAAACAAATGATTTACAGAGAAGGATCAACCAGACCATACAGTTGCAGGAATCCAAGGAGGAGGTCTAAAACAAAACTCAACCCATTCAGGATAAAATTAAGAAGATTCATGAAAAAAGAACAAAAGCAGATGACTTCCAAATAGATGATATTGTGTTAAAATGGGATTCAAGGAATGAATACAAAGGTAAGCCTGGTAAATTTGACAGTCTGTGGAAAGGGCCATACAAAATTGAGGCTTCCAAAGGTAATATTGCATTTTTGTTAAAGGACTTGAAATGGGAATGGCTGTCAGGTGGACCTGTCAATGGCAGACTACTCAAAGACTACTTCCTTCCAGAATAGATAAGTTTCGTTAGAATCATTGTAAATATCATTTTACTATTCTACTGCAAGAGTGAGGGTGGCTCACATTAGGAGTTGAAGCCCAGAGAGAAGGCCCTAAGATTCTGATGATTTGTTTCCCATATTTAAAAAGAACAAAAGGTAAATTAGTTCAGTTGCAGAATAAGGACAACTTTCCCAATGGATGAAGGCTACTACTCTACAACATCCTTGATACCTCACAAAGAGGATGTCATCCTCATTAGAGCCATTGCTAGGCTCCTATAATTTATAGGATCATAAGTTGATTATCTGTGAATTTTCATGCTTTTGATTGTTGTAAATAATGTTTCATTTTGCAAATTATTTCCAAGAAAAAATAAAATAGAAAAGAAAAGAAAAAAAAAATGGGATGTATAAAAAATAATATATGTGTGAAAAAATGAAATATGACAAAATGAAAATACCCCAATAAGTGAGCAAAACTAAATTCCACTACATTTCAAAAATAAAGAAAGATGAATGACAAATGCCCTTAGAAATTAAATAATGTGCAGCTAGTTAAAATGCCACATTGGAGTTAGAACAAGATAGGTTTAATGGTTTAATCACATTATTTAAGCATGATTAGACTTGTTGAATAAAGTTAGTTTAGTTAGAATATAAATTGTTTGACCACACAGTTTAATCATGGTTGGATTTGTTTTAATTAGGTTAGTTAAGTTTTGATTAATTAACCACATTGTGTAATTGTGGTTAAATTAGATTAAAATAAAGTTAATGTAATAAAATAATCCTATTGTATAAATGCGATTTTGTATAGTGGTCGAATAAAGCTATATGACACGACATGATTTGGCATTTTGTAAATAACGTTGGTGCAACATTCAATGATAGAAGATCTCACCTGCCCAGATCAATGATGGGTGAGGAGTTCGGACCCCCCCTGCCCCTCCAATGGTTACTAGCGGGGCGAAGGGGGGGGGGGGTGGTGGGGTTGAAAAGTGGGTTCCCCCGCTCACCACCTTTATTAAGTGTCTCTTCCACGCTCACTGTGGAACCCACCTCCTCGAAATCTGCCTTTGTGATCGTTGACTCACCCCATGCTCTCGCTCCACTTCTATTCCACCATGTGGCACGTCCCGTTTTCCACCCCACTTATATAAGATGCCGCCACATGGCATTCCCCACTTCACTCCTCTCCCATTACAGTCATATCCCTCCTCTACTCCACTATCATTCCAACACATGGCACTATTCTATATCTGTTATATAATCATTCCCGCTATAATGGACCTGCTCCCATTTAACGACCCAATCCTCACGGTAAGTTGAATTTAGCTTATAAAACAAGCCAAAGCCCATTTATTTGTCCTCCTCTCATTGTTCCAAGACATTTGTAACTAGAACTTATTCCAAGTACCCAGTCAGTGGACAGAGTCTACTACACCATCCAATCATCGAACCAACCTGTCATTGTGACCAGTCAACAAACACACAACCTCTATACGCCTAGTCATCAGTCTTCGTCCAAATTTTCTTAGGTAAACTCTGAATTCATAGTTCTTTTCTATAAAGTATGGGTCCTAAAGGGAAAAATAAGGTTACAGAAGAGAACCCCGTCCTTCCCCCTGTCATTGATCTAGACCATCAACCCCTAGTAGATGAAGAGTACAAAAATCAGTGAAACCAGTTGTGAGTTCGACCTTTATGAACTCCACAACTTGTTAAAGCAGAAACTCATAGACCTTAGCAATGAATTGGGCCTATGGGATTCCTCCCTACCCCAAATCATTTTCCCTCAAACCTACCGCTACCCTGAGTTTTTCTCATGGTGCCAATTTCGATATATTCCCAGTCAGAGGGCAATTGTGGACCAAAATAATGACATCCTTTTCACAATCACCTCTAAATCCATCTCACAAATGCTCCAAATTCAAAACTCTGCACCTATGAAACCTTTTACAGTAGATTCCCTCATGTAACTCTACAAGAACCTCACCTTCCCTCACATAGCAAATATTTTTGAAACATTTCTCCTTGAGGATGCTCAATTACCCAAGAAAAATCCCCCTATTCATCCTCTATGTTTCCAGAGATGACCAAAAATATTATTTCAGTTGTTTCATTCTTACTTGTCTACCAATCCGATCAATGGGTTGATGAGGCCATCATTGGTTTTTATCAGTATTTACAACAGGTGAAAAACCATCCATCTTCAATTACAATCAATTTTTATCAGATGCCATCCATGATCAGTTGCTAAAGTTTTCTACAAAGGGAATCTTTAAATATGCATCAGTTCTAGTTTATTTGTTTTTATACCATTAGATATAAAAATTTTAGTTTCCATTACAGAGATTGGATGAACAAGGAAATGCCCAATCTATCATTCATTGGACCTCCTTGGTGAGGAAACATTCCAATGAATTTACTTTCAATGCTTATGTTGACCAATTTTTATATATAGTTTGTTGCCTATTGAATAGTGAAGTTGAACCAATAGGGCCTAAAATAAGAATGATTTTACACCTTAGTGATCAGACCAAAATAGGTGACTGGTACTTGTACCATAATTACATAGAAATTAGGGTGTATGGGTGTGAATTTCCACCTTATAGGTTGCCAAAGTTTGTCCCAATGATAATTTTCTCATTCAAATACATTAGATAGATGATTCATATGGATGATCTCCATTTTGTAATAGCAAAGAGAAAATCATAGTTTAATATTAAAGCACAGGTGGGGCCTTCCATCTGCAACTCTAGAGAAGCAGCTAAATAATCAGACATCCTCTAAAGTAAATGAACTTCAAACTTAGCTTCACCTAGTCATATGACCCCTTAGGAGTGATTTAAAAGCTAACAGTAGAACAAAAGACTACTCCATACAGTCACACTCCCAGTCCAGAGATTGAGAAATACCTGAACCAGGATCAATGGCTAGAAAAAACTCTGCAGGAGGTAGAAGAACATGTAATCTCCACTCCAACAACAGAGACTCCTACACCACAGGAGAAGCAAGACAAGGGACCAAGCAAAGAGGCTTCCCATATAGTCACAAAAATTCTAGAGAAAGAGTTCCAAATCTATAAGAAAAGGAAAAGGATGAATCCAACAAAAGAAATATTTGAAGAAGAGAATACATAGTCCACCATTATTTTGACAGGCTGTCATGCTTCAAGGAGAACTGAAGATATTTTTGTAGGGTCTCCATCCTCTTCAGCCTCCCAAGATCCATTAAAAACCTCTTAGTCAGGGGAATTGGTTCATGACCAAGCTGAACCAAACATATTTTCTAAGTACAGAGAGATCAAGAAGAAAAATGAACTACGAAAAGCTAAAACATATACACAGCTTTGGAAGCAGACAACCTCTTCACAACATAGGCTACTCTCTACCTTTGACACAGAGAAAGGGAAAATGTAGATACCCTTCCCGCATGCTAAGGTCCATTTCCCAAAGATTCATAAAGATTATAAAAAATAAAATTTTTCCATCAATACTGATCAAATTCATCATATTCATCAAATAGACCCGCACAAGCAAACAAGGGAGATGTTGTACTCCACTTTGACAACTTCAGCAATGGAAGATTCTAGGCTGCGAGCCTCTGTAAATAACATCCAGTCTCAGCTTAAATTAGAGAAAATCTCTTCTCTAGGAAAATCTACAAAATTCAAATAATTGGAAGACCTTGTAATCAAACTGGAATACGATCCCAGGAATGTGAAAGCAACAGAAGAGATTATCAGAAGGAAAAATGATGAAATTGTAGAACTCAAGAAGCATCTTTAGCTTCCCTCCACAGAAGACCCACAGACTAAGGAAGATGGAGAATTAGAGAAGGAAAAGGAAGACATGTTTAGAATCATTATTGAACAAAGTGGACAAATCAAAGCAATGGAGGTTGAAATGGAGAAATTTTTAAACGAAAGAGAACAATCAACACAATTAGAAACAATTCCATTGAAAACAATTCCCATTGATGTTGGCATTATGATTCTGGTTTGGCTCTATGGTACAGGTGTTGTACTTGATGGCAACTCACTCAAGTGGCAGATCTCAGTTCAGGCACTCAAAATCATGGAAAATGAGATACCCGCAGGTGATCCTAAGAGAAGCTGCGGACCTGCAGGTACGCCGACCAAGAAGTGCAGACATACATGCAGGTGCTCCATTCAGAAGGTGCGAACCCCAGTTTCACTCACTCCAATGCAGAAAAGCGCGTGCACATGGGAATCTTTATGAACGGTCCATGGTATTTAGCCCGACATATTTGATCCTATGGTTTTGATCCGTGGTTTTGCATCTAAAAGTATTGATCCAAGGTATTGGGCTCCTAGTATTGATTACCTATGGTTTTGGACCATGGTTTGAGTAAAGGCTTGCCTATAAAAAGGAAAGGAGATAACTTGCCTATGTACTTGTGAAATTTGAATATCTTAAGATGTGAAATTTTGCGTGATTGGTTTTAAAAGCTAGATCTAAATCAGGGAGAAAACTTAAGGCGAATCTATTGATAAGTCGTGATCTCTCAGGCGCATGAACATATCTGTGGATCTAACTGACTGTGACACATTGGAGGACTGTTAATTTGGCCCTAATCAGAAGTTCGCAGGTGATCCACGTCGTGAGTGCGGGGGTACGCAGGGCAGGAGAAAGCGCAGT
>APFE030636747.1:0-19691 GCA_000404065.3 Pinus taeda
TCATCAGAGTCTTCATATCTTTTTGAGATATTTCCTACTCAAATCTTCTTGTTCTTTTGGATGTTGATTTCCTTCATCATGGTTGAATATCTCATAATATCTTCCCCCTCACACATTCCATAGCTTTCAATCAGAGTTTCCTTATTGTATTCAATCACCTCATACTTCGTATGAGGACATATTGTGTTGATTTCATCTAGTGTGACTTATGCCTTCCTACATCTTTTCAGAGGAAGAGATCTTTTTTATCTCGATCATGCTTCTTAAGATAGAATAAAAGATCCATATTACTTTCAACCATACAACATGACATTATAATATTAAGCACAGGGATACATACCTTATTTTACCTTCAGTTCATCGAGACTTCTTTTAGCAGCTTCCTTGATTGAAGAGATCTTCAATCATTTGATCTTCTTTATGTTATAACATCATTATCTCATGGATTCCATAGGTTGAAATTCTTGTTAAAATTCTTACATCCTCTCTATATTAGAGAACCCTTCGATGAAGATTCCATTAGAGAATTTTGAGGATCTTCTATATCCCCAATTGGCAGATGTTTCCTTTTGACTCGATGTATGATGAGCCTTAGATGACTCCTTTCTTTTCTCCAATGTTCACTATGGTTCCCAAGAGCTATATACCCTACATGTTTGTCTTCCATGGATATTTTCCTTTGTTATTCTCATGGCGATGTCACAATCTTTTGTTTCTAATGCTTCAACGATTCCACGTTGGAGCTTATTGTCATTGTGATATCTTATAACACAAGATTTAGGAGCTTATGATAGGACCCTCTATTGAGGGATATTATCTTACTCGTAGGATAGATTTTTTACTCCTTTTGTCCTTGGCCCTTTTCTTCATCTTCCTCCATCTTTTAGTGATTCGAGCTTCCAAAATATTTTAATAGTCTTGAAACTTATATATACTTATTCTATCTTGTTTGAAGACCAACTTTCCCTTTCCTTTCTACACATGGTTGAGTTCGTTTAACCTTCAATATTTTTGTCATAAATTTGTCTTTCTCTATCTAGCATAGAGAACATAATTTGTTGAATAAGGTAACCTTCTTGTTCATGGATATTTGTTACCTTTCCTATCAGTTAGAATGATGATGATTATTTTGCTTCCTAGATATTTTAAATGGAATCTTATGAAGATATCCTATATCCATTTTTACTCTCAATCAGAATAGATTCCATGTGACCTTCTTCATTGCATCTTTAGAGAATGAGTTTATCACCTACATCACTTTTATGTCCTCAATATTGCTATCTGGGGGGATATTTCATGAGCATCCCTTTCCATAAATTTAGAGGAGACTTATTGATATGTTTAACGAATTCAACTACTTAGAGTATTATGTCTATCCTCTTTCCTCATGCAATGAATATTGTTGGCCCATCCAACCTATAGATGTCCTTGCAATAATGAAGTCATTTAACCAAATATATAAATTTAAAAGATACTTAAGATACTTACTTGTCATGTGAAGATGGAATATTCACCTTGATTTCTTTCATGATTGTTGAAGAAGATCCATTGATTCTTCCTTCGGATGAGATCCTCTATGAAATGGTATGAAACTTACCTTCTTGCTTAAAATTTCTTCGGCTTCTACATCTGATTTTTATGATTAGAAAATTGTTGATGAACTTGAGATGGTATTATATTGTTGTCACATAAGTGGATTATGGAATCTTGAAGTATTTTGTAGAACCATAGTGTCTTGATGTTGCTTTCCATGATGATCATTTTATATTGGAGACCCACCACCAAACACATTCATTCTATATTGATATCACTGTGGTAGATACTAAGACTATGAAAGGCATAAAAAATTGTTTCATGAACTCGAGTTTTAAGTACTTGTGATCAAAACTTCATTCTTTGACCGAGGATGTTTAATCCTATTGTGGAACTGAGATCTCAATAGTATAGTACTGATATTATGAGTATTATAGACTGTTGAAGGTTGTATAGGAAAATATTTGTTGTTGTTGTAGACTGTTTTTCATAGACTTGGTCCTTCAACCCTTAAACCTTTCTTTTATGTCTCTTTTTATTGCCTTCCCTTTGAGATCAACACCTTATCTCTAATACTATGTTGAAGAATCTAGGGCATTTAGTATTAGTAGGATTCTTTCAGACTTGATAACAATTTGTGAAATTCTTTTAGAATTTACCTTAGATTGATCTTCTTCTTCTTATTAGTATGTTTATTTCCTTCATCAAACTGATACCAAAACAAAGAGACAAGAACACAATATGTTTGTGTTTCTGCCAGGGACAAAACCTCTCCCTCTTGAAGAGGAAAATGCACACAAAATTATTCTTATAGATATCCCAATTGACGAATACCCAGACCTTGAACCTTGACATACTATGTCACCCAAAGACCAAGATACCAATCATCTTTGAAGTCACTTCTAAGATTAATATCATAGTTGTACCAGAATTGCTTCTTCATCTAAATCATTACTACACCATGAGTGCTTCTTCATCTAGATCATTGTTGGACTTACTGAGAACATCACTGCTGCATTTCCATAGAGATCTTCATTATGAGTTTATCTTCGTAGGGTTTATGATCCTAACTATGTAAAATTTGTTGATAGAGTATTGCACTGAGATAATTTGTATGCTGAGATAGTGTACATCTTTGTGAGAGATGTTCATAAGGTATGCCAAGATTATGAATGTATTCTAAAACAGAGATCTGAGACCTTCTTCCTTTCACCCATGCTAGGACTTATACTTTTTTCGTATACATCTATAATTTCTTCATTGCTTTTCATACTAACTTTTGGGATCCAACCTATAAACATCCAACAATCATGGTGAATTTGAGTTGTTGTCCTTATCCAATCTTGCATATTAGTGTGAATTGACACCTTCATGTAATGCGGATTATAGTCACTTTTATTCATTGAAACATCTTAGAAAAATGAGAGTTATGTTGGATATGCCTAACAGGAGGAATGATATGTATAGTTTTCATTCTAGTTCCTCATCTTGAATCCATCATCACCATCATCCTCATAGGTTAAGTGAGTACATTCCTAAGGAGTTCAAGAATTTCAAGCACCCTAAATTTAATGGAGAGCTGAAGAAGTCAGAAGATGCAGAGGTGTGGTTTCTTGGGATGAAGAAATTCTTCAGATTGCATAACTATTCAAAGAACATGAAAGCCAAGATAGCTACATTCAACCTTAAAGGGAAATCATATATATGGTGGTAATATGTGAAGAATCTCAAAGAAATTTGAGAAGAAAAGTTGATTTGGGATGAGTTTGAGAGACTCTTCAAGAAGAAGTACCTATCTGAAAGGTATTATGATGACAGAGCTAAAGTGATTTATGAGTTTTAGATGGGTTCTATGAAATATGATGAGTATAATATCAAGTTTCTAGGGTTGTTGAGGTATGTGCCTTAGCTCATGGATGATAAGGAAAAGATTCAAAGGTTCATCTATGGGTTTCTAGTAGCATATAGAGACCAGCTTGGGTTTAATGAGCCTCGGTCAGTGGAGGAAGCCATCAGGAAACAGAAGCATTGTTATGAGAAATAAAATTATAAAAATGAGCTTAAGAGTGATTTGAAGGGAAAAGAGAAATTTAAAGGGAAGTGGCGCCAAAGAGGGGAAGACCTCAAGATGTAGGTGAGAAAGAGGATGTTGTTCCTTAAAATAAGTTTAACACAATTGAGAAGAGACATGGACCACATCCTCGAGAGCACACTGATAACAATAGTGGGTTTCTATCGGGTACACTAATAACAATATGGGGACAATAGGGGCACAATAATAACAATAAGGGCTACGATGACAATAGTAATGGGGGAATCACTAGTATTATAGTGACATAACATGCCCCTCTCCTTCCAAAAAGTGTTGTCCTCAATGCTTGAGTAGTTCTGGATGCTTTTGTATAAAATTTTGATCCTCCCATGTGGAACCTTCAGTGGATAAATTCTTCCACTTGATGAGATACTCCGAAATTGATCGATATCGTAGCTGTCAAGTTCTTGTTTCTGTGACTTCTTTCGGTTCCAATATGATTTTTCCTTCCTCATCAAGGTCTGGCAATATTGTTTAAACTTGGAGCTTTTCACCTATAACCTTCTTTAAACATGAAACATGGAAAATTGGTTTTACTCGGGAAGTTGCAGGAAGCTCCAATTTGTATGCCATAGTACCAATCCTTTGCAATACCTTGTACGAAACATAATACTTTGGTGATAATTTATTATCCTTCTTAGCTTGCTTGATGGAAATTTGTTTATATGGTTGTAGCCGTAGGAATACACAGTCACCTACATCAAAACTTCTTTCACTGTGATGTTGATCTACCTGCTGTTTCATTCTCTTCTGCACTAACATGAGGTTATCCTTTAAGAGTTGGAGAACATGTTGTTGATGCTCGATGTGATGGATGGTGGATGATATCATTAAAGTTCCATAAATGGGGTCATTTTTGTTGCAGTGTGGAAGGAAGTGTTATACCATCATTCAATAGGAGGAAACCATTTGACCCATTGTGTCTATTTATTAGATACAAAGAAACGAAGATATCCTTCCAAACATTTGTTTACTATCTCAGTTTTCCCATCAGATTGAGGATGATAAGATGAGCTCTCAGCTAACCTAGTACCAAGACAAGAAAATAATTATGTCCAAAAATTTCCAGTAAAAATGGGATCTCTATCGCTTAGAATAATCTTTGGGTTTCCATGTAGCTTTTGAATTGTTTCCATAAATTCAATATAAACTATATTGGTTTTAAATGGATGTGATAATGCACAAAAGTGTGCATACTTTGTAATTCTTTAAACTACCACCATGATGACACTCTTTCCTTTGGACATGGGTAAACATGTGATAAAATCCATTGAAAACTCCTCCCAACGTTGGCTTGGAATGGATAAAGGTTGTAATAGATCTGGGGTCTTAATTGTTTCAACTTTATTTTCTTGGAAAACCAAACATTCCGCCACAAACTTTTGAATATCCGATTTAAGGCCATCCCAAAAAAACTCCATATTAATCATGTGGTAAGTTTTTAAAAATCCCGAGTTCCCTCCTAATGGAGAAGTGTACAATTCCGTAAGAATATTTTGTTTGATTTGGGAATTCTTACATAGGTATAAGCGATCTATGTACCATAAGAAATCACTTTTCTAGCTAAATGTATCAGATGTATTGGGATCTTGTTGTAGCTTTTGAATGAATGCCCACACTTCTTTGTCATTCTTCCATTCATCCCTTGCTTTGTTTATCCAATCTATTTTGATAATATAAATGGTGCACAACAATGCTTCCACATCCCCATCCTTCCTTGAGAGTGCATTTGCCACAACATTTTTCTTCCCTTTTTTGTAGATGATTTAAAAGTCATAACCCAACATCTTTGTGACCCAATTTTGTTGCTATTTAGAGGATGATCTTTGTTATAAAAAGTATTAAAGACTATCATGATCGATTTTTACCCTGAAGTGTCTTCCCAGTAGGTAGGGTCACCATTTCATAAGTGCATGTAGTATTGCCAACATTTCCTTCTCATAAATAGCTTTCTGTAAATACTTTCCTTTGATTGGATGACTTTTGAAAGCAATGGGCTTTCCATATTGCATTAAAATAGCACCAATTCCATTTCCTGAAGCATCACATTCCACAATAAAGGTTTTTGTGAAGTCCTATGTAGCAAGGGCCAGTGCTTGGCACATTTCTTCTTTAATATGTTCGAAGGCCTCTGTTTCTTTTGGAATATATGAAAATGAATCTTTATTCAATAATGTTGTTAGAGGTGCTGCTATTTTCCATAATTCTTAACAAACTTGCGATAGTATGCTGTCAACCCGAGAAATCGTCGCATATGCTTTATGGATGTGTGGATTTTCCATTCCTTAATGGCTTTAATTTTGCTGGGGTCTACCTTAACTCCTTCATGAGATACAATATGAACCAGATATTCCACCTCTTGTACTCCAAAGAAACATTTGGAGCTTTTTGCATATAATTGTTTCTCCTCCAATAGTTTTAGCACCCTGTCAACATGTTGAACATGATCCTGCCAAGACATGTTGTAGATTAGTATATCATCGAAAAATACTAACACAAATTTCTAAGGAAGGGTTTGAAAATGGCATTTGTCAAACCTTGAAATGTAGAAGGTGCATTGGTAAGGCCAAAATGCATGACCAAAAATTCATAATGACCCTCATGAGTTCTAAATGTTGTGTTTATAATGTCTTCAGTCTTCATTCTGATTTGATGATATCGTGAATGAAGATCCAACTTGGTGAAGTAAATTGATCCATGGAATTCATCCAATAATTCATCAATGATAGGAATGGGAAATTTATCGTTAATAGTGAGCTTGTTGAGCTCCCTATAATTTGGACACATGCACCATGAACCATCCTTCTTGTGCACCAATACCACTGGAGTAGAGAAAGAACTTTGTCTAGGTTGAATTATACTAGCCTCTAGCATTTCTGCAACCATATGTTCAATTTCACTCTTTTGGGCATAGGGATATTTGTATGGCTTGATGTTTGGAGGAACACTTCCTAGAATCAATTGAATAGCATGATCATGGACACGAATAGGTGGGAGGCCTTTGGGAGTCTCCAATACCTTAGAATTATTGTCCAAGACTTTTTGGAGATATGGAGAAATAGATGATTTCGACATGGGAACCTCTAGCGAACGTAATTTTGAAATTATGCCTCATTGTTCCTTGTTTACAAGTTTTTTCATGGGTTAGAGTTGATTATCTTTCCCAGTTTCCCTGCAATACCCCTTAATTCAACTTCCTTTCCTTCTGCACAAAATTTCATGAAAAGTACTTGAAAATTAAAATCTATTGTAGCTAAATATTGTAGCCATCGGACTCCTAGTACAACATCGGTACCACCCATTGGAATTGAAAGCATTGAGCTATTCAATACATATTCTCTGATGGATAGCTTGATATTATGGCACTTTCCAGAGCAATTTATGTTCCTCCACTTGCAACCATCAGTTGACACTCTGGTGCTAGGTATGCAAAGCAATTCAATTCCTTGGTTATCTTACGATGAATAAAATTATTGGTACTTCCCGAATCAATCAACACTATTACCCTTTCCTTCATGATATGTCCTTCTATGTTGATAGTTTGAGGAGTGGTAATTCCAGCCAATGCATTACAAGATATAGTCAGATTCATTTCTTCTTTACCTAGGGTTTGTTCCTGTAGTATATCTTCTTCTTTTGACATTTCTTGTTCCTCTTCTTCCTCATCTTCACAATCTATGTAGAATAATTTCTTTTGAGCACACTTATGACCTTTTGTGTATTTTATATCACAACTATAAAAAATCCCTTTTTCTCTTTTTTCGTCCAATTTTTGTTCTGTCAACCTTGTATGTTATGGAAAGCTAGGTCCAACAACACTTCCATCTTTAAAGTTGTGAGTGGTAGGATTCCTCATTGCCATAATTTTGCTTTCCATTTTTCTTGCTAACCTGAATGTCTTCTTCAATAAATAATGTTCCCAAAGGCGAACCTCACATTGGATATTATCCTTTAAAGTCCCTATGAGCACATCAATCTTATGCTCCTCTAGAATATATTTTACCCTTATGTTCAATTTTTGGAAGTCCTGAATGTGCTACATCATTGAAACCTTTTGTTTGATATTTATCAATTGGCTAAAAAAAGTGTTTCTTTTTGTATCCTCATAATGTGCTATCATTTCTTCTGTAAAAATTGTGCAAGTGACAATTTGTTTACGAGAGAAAAGCCATCGATACCATACAAATGGAATTGGTTCCAAATATAAAGTTTCAATATGTACCTTTTGTGTGTTTTTCACATTATGGAGATCAAAAAATTGCTCCATCTGTAGTATCCATGTTGCGGGATCCTTGCCATCAAACTTCTTCATATCAATTTTTGGAACATGGTGGGTCCTCAATCCAACATTAGAGTCTATGAAATCATGATTAACATTTATTTTCTTCTCATCAAGAGTTTCTTTTATTACCCTTTCACCAATAGTAACCATTTTTTGTAGAAACTTATTCAAATTTATCTTCAATTCTTCCATCTTATCGTCCATGTCATTCATCTTAGCATCCATGCCATTCATCTTAGCTTCCACGTCATTGATGTTAGCTTCAATTACCTTTTGTGAGAGTGAAATTTGTTGTAATTGGTATTGTAAATTTGATATATCATGTTGTGTTTCTTCCTCTTCTTCACGAGTCATGCTAGAGCTTTCAGGTCGTCTACTAGGTGTTTCCATTTTCTTTCTTCGGGGCATCAATTAGTGCTAACAATTCTTCACTATTCCCTTTGAATTCCTTCAAACTAATTTTTCAGACCAATCTTTTGCAAACTTTAAAAAAACCTAGACACATTTTTTTCACTTTGTAAGAGCTTGATATTGAATATATTGTATCTCTATAACTACAGATCTCAAATATCTAAAACCGCATCCTACAGTAGCCCTTTGAGTCCTCTTTCTAACCCCAGAGGTCTGACCAAGATTGGATTCTCCAAGGAACAATTATGCTAAATCTATCATGGTGACCTGATTATAGATTAGTTTAGTAGAGTGAACTTGTATGAAGTGCAATGTGTTACTGTTTCGACCTTAGTACTTGAAATGGATATAAAGAAAAATAAAGGATGTCCTCTTTTTGAAAATTCTTACGAAATTTCAATTTGATGCAAAGAACAAAAGTTATGAGGATTTTCCTCGGGTCACCTATTTGGACTGTAATTCATGAGTCTACCAAGACCTTATCTTCCTCAGATCATATCTCCGAAAATAGTGAGACAAGGTCTAAAATTCAGACCCGAAGTTTAGAACGATTTCGGCTCAATTTTTTTTTTGTTTTAGCTTTTGAAATTCTGCAGAAATTTTTTTATAGAAAAAATTCCATGGAGACCTACTTGGAGTAGTGAAGCCCTAGAATCCAAAGCTCTGATAGGAAATGTTATGAAACTAGCTCACAAAAAGATATAAAATATAGATCAATGCCTTAGAATTCATCCTCTTCAATGGTGCAACCTCCTTTACTTTACACAAGTGAACAATTCTTGGATGATACAAATGACTAAGCCTTTCTATATATATGAGTTTAAGGGGTCACAATATAATCAACCTGACATAACAATAATATCAGAAAGTCACAATAATAACAATAGTGGGTTTCTATGGGGCACACTAATAATAATATGGGGACAATAGGGGCACAATAATAACAATAACGGATAAAACTACAATACTAATGGGGGAATCACTAGTATTATGGGGACCTCACAAAATATAACACACATCACATGCCAAATCCCAAAAAATGAACTGGTATTTTCCATTCATCTCGTCATACATGGGCATTGGGACATCTAAAAATGAAACATTCCTCAGGTTCCACCTCCTGCAAATAGCAAAATTAGAAATATGAGGTCACATGCAAGTGCCTTTAGTTATACACATGCTGTTGTTGATCTTTTTGAAGTAGATTGTGTTATACAATCTAGAAACTGAAGACTTATATCCATATCTCAATGATAAAACCATACACCTCCAATTGAATGTGAAATAAAAGGACATAATCGAGTTTAATTAATCCAAACTCAACTGAATTGATGAACACATAAAGATTGCTGAAGCTTCATGGAAGCTCTAATTCCATTCCAAGTTGGAGAATAGAACAATAGGTTCGTGTAAGTCTACAAGGTCATACAAATAAATAACCCCCAAAAAATTAGCATATTCTCTAGTCTGACAAAATAGAACAAACTTCAATAATTCTAGCACTAAATTCTCTTTTAAGCTTTGAATAAGACATATGTTCCCTAGGCTGAGAAAACCCATTGATTTCCTAAGCCATTGAAAAGTAAATATTATGCGAAGAATACCTACTAGACCAGCAAATATGAATATACTATACCATACAAAAATCCTCAACCTTCTCTAATACTACCAAAGGTTGTAGAAATATTCAGTCACAAAGTGCTAACATAACGCCACACTACATTAAATCTTAGTTCGGGTTTTGGATATTAGAAATGGGTTTTTCCCCTTTTCGTAGGATCTTCTCCACTCTAGCCTGTTGTGATTATCGGATTAAGACGAAATAGACATGCTTACCAGTAAGGCATGGAGTTTAAGCTTAATTAATACCAGGTTAGATTTCTCTCATTCACAAGTTTTCTCTTCTCATCGAGTGCCCGGGCAAAGTGGTCACTGGCTTGCTCCAACGCATGCTCAAGCTGTGTAATTTTCTCACGGAGTTCGTAGATGAGCTGATCTATCTGAGTGATCTTGTGCCTGATCTTTCCATTGTCTGCCTCAAGCTTTGAAACGTGGGAGGCAATGACGATGGATGTGATAAATAAAGAATAAAAGGATGAAACAATTTATAGGTTACAAGATTTGGAAGAAGAGAAGAAAATAAAGAAATCTTGTAGAAATCAATTTTTTTAAATTGTAAGCTTAGCTTAGACTAAGACTAGCATGCATCTTACATTAATATTTTTGTGGTTGTAATTAAAGGGGGGCCTTGGAGAATCTAATTCCAACCAACTGCTAAGTATTGTAATTATCCATTAAAATGTTACAATCAGTTGGAACTCAGTCCAATTTGGTTGGAATTTAGCTCATAGTAATTTATTATTTATGCTTCCATGTTTTTCAATTTAACAATAGCATAATTTTAAAGTCATATTGTAGCCTTTGCCTAAAATGAGACTATTTATACCTCATATTTTATGTTATGATGATATAATTGCAATCTTCATTCATATTTTTATATATGTGCAGTGAATTTTTATTTTTAAAATTTATAGAAAATATGTCAATATAAATATAAAAAAAAATTGATATTACTTTAAAAAATTGTTAAAAAACATATATATGATAAATAATATATCAGTTTAATATGATGATTATTATTGTCCTCCCTGAAATTAACCTTATTGGATCTCCAAAACATAATGATTAAAACAATGAATTAACATTTTAGAATCATTTCTATGCGTTTTAAATAAAAGAATCTTGTTTTGGCATACAATATTTATTTAAGAAAAGATGCTTACGGGACTGGGGATGCAAATTATCATGCACCCGTGTATAACCTTATTGGATCTCCAAAACATAATGATTAAAACAATGAATTAACATTTTAGAAGCATTTGTGTGCGTTTTAAATAAAAGAATCTTGTTTTGGCATACAATATTTATTTAAGAAATGATGCTTACGGGGACTGGGGATGCAAATTATCATGCACCCGCGTATAACCTAGCTGGCACTAAATGTAATGGTGTAATGGATCTGACATCACAGTAAATGAACCTTACAACAACAATATCCAAAGTACAGCTACTAAATGTAAAAGTATTAATATTTTTTATACAGGAAACTCACTCTTAGGTGTGCATGCCATGATATACTACCAACATTCACTGCAAATATATCACTTCATGTAATCGCCCTATGTCTGCTCAGATGTATTGACATTCTGCATAAACTCTTGCAACAACAACTTAACGCATGTATCATACTCACCCACCATATCGCTTCTAAGAAAATCGCCCACAACTCGTACAACATCGTCTCTTCCTTCTTCCTTGACAAGTGCCACCATAATATTTATACCAAATCGCAAATGAGACGATCCCATGCTTTTGAAACCGGCAAGGACAAGTTCTATCATTCGGACAATTTGTGTTACCATATCTGATTCTTGCAGCATCTCCTTCGACTCCGAGAAAAACTCATTTTCTCCTTCTTCATGAGACGTGGATGTGAGTATAGAATTAGTTAACCAGAGCCCTCCTTCAAGTGCTACACTAATTAGATCAACAGTCATCGCTTCATCATCCTCATTGTTATAAGTTATAGCTGCTTGGTGCAGGTAATGCAAACGCGAGATGTAAACAATTACTGAATCAACTAGAACGCGGGCATATACAGACTCAAAGTAGGTGAAAGTCATTCGATAATCCAGCCAGGCAGCCTTTAGGATTGCCATTCCGTTGTAGACGTCTTCATTAGCTATATCGCGGAAATTCTCACGCCCTAACTTATGGAGAGTGACGTGGACTGTCAAGCAGCAGAAATAATCGAGCATAGACGTAGATAGAATTTCAACGTTCAAGTCGTAAAACATCCCACGATAAATTCTTAAAACCATGCCCTCTATTTTCACTTGATCGCATCGCGTTAGAAGGTAACACAGATCGCCAGCAATCGGGACCAAAAGCTGTGGAGGAAAATTGGTATCCTTCAAACCAATGACATCCACGATCTTGCACAATTCTTTCAAAATATCACGTGAAGAGAAGTGGTCAGAGCATAAAAGAGAAAACCGTCCATTTAATAACACCTGCAACAAGTATTCGTATCCTCCTATTGAACAAAACACAACCCTGTTTTCCCTCCGGTATTGGCAATAAAGACGGAGCAGATTGAATTTCTGCCACAACACTTTCCAACAATTATGTCTAATTATGTGCATTTTAAGTTTTCCTCTCATTAATATGCTATTTTTCATGAAAACTATAACACATATATTTCTGTTAGTGCAACATTTGATTATCTAAATGATGGAATCCTAATACAAAAAAAATGGTAGGGTTATAGAAAAGATAGTGTGTTCATATCTATTTTTTTGAAAATTTATAATCTTACTTTTATATTTATTTAAAAAAATGGAAATCGGCTATAGCGTAGATATTACAAGGCCGTAAATGTAGCCTAAAAGTTCCATAATATTATTAAATATTCCCTTTCTCTTAGATTGTGGGTGTTAATGTCCTTTAATCAACTATATAATTTGTTTTTAAATGGTTATGACCAAAAAAACATTATAATGGAAATAAACAAGGGATATATTTGAATATTTTGATATATGGCGAGAGAAAAATGTATCAAACATAGTAAACATTATTACTTTTTTTAAAATCATATATTTAGAATGTACATGTATTATTCTATATATGCTTGTTGTTTCATGGACAATGAATTTGTCTAGCCTATATATATATACTCAACAAATGATGTTTTAATGTATTTGTAGCTCAATCCACCATGCTTTTTTATCTCAAACATATATTTCAAGTAAGAAAATCATCATGCATGTAGGCTTCCCACAAAAAAATATTTAAGTTAAAAAATTCATATGTGCATTCCTAACACTAAAATTTTTTCCTCATAGTAGGAACCTACAACTAGGGACTTTAACACATGAAATTGTGGACTCATAGGTTAGGGGAGAAAGGGGTGGATAGATAAGCCAAGGGGGATTATAAGAGAGAGAATGGGAGAGAAAGAAAAGGTAGGGGGTGAGGAAGAATGATTCGGTGAGTCAGGGGAAAAGAGAGGAAGAGAGAGTGCAATTTGAAATTTTTAGAGTGATAGGGCAAGAGGGTGGGGAAGGGAGAGTGACAAATATTTTTATGGGAGACACATGAAGGAGGAGAGAGAAAAAGTTGGAGGGGCAGTTTTTGTGTAGGAGGAATTGAGGAGAGAGAGGAAGATAGAGGGAGATGGAGGACATATGGAGAAGAGATTTTGTGTCTGAATGAGTAAGAGTTAGGGAGGTGGGGGAAGACAATGAGAGATGAGGAAGGAGTGAAAGAGAGAGAGACAGAGATAGAGAAGAATAGTGGGAGGTATATAAAGGAAAAGTATTAGTCCAAAGAGAGGGAGAGAGAGACATATTTGGAGGGAATTATAGTGAAACAAGGACCAATGTGTTGAAGAATGTAGGGCATTTATTATTAGTAGGGTTCTTCTAGACATGATAGCGATTTGTGAAGTGCTTTTACAATTTATCTTAGCTTGATTTTCTTTTTATTATTAGTGTGTGTGTGTTTCCTTCATCAAACCTCTACCAAACCAAAGAGACAAGAGAAAAAGATTGGATTTCTCACAGGGCCAAAACCTCTCCCTCTTGGAAATGAAAACCCACACAAAATTCTTCTTATAGAGATTCAAATTGACGAATACCAAGACCTTGACCCTTGACATACTATTCCACTCGAAGACTAAGACACCAATCCTCTTTGAAGCCACTGCTGAGATAATCATCATAGTTGTACCAAAATTGCTTCTTCATCTAGATAACTCCAGCACCATGAGTGCTCCTTTATCTAGATCATTGTTGCACTTACTGAGAATGCCACTGCTACATTTCCATAGAGATATTCATTGTATCTTCAAGGTCATCATATCATTCTTCATTATGACCTTATCTTTGCAGTGTTTATGATCATGACTATATAAAATATGTTGTTAGAGTATTGTATTGAGACAATTTGTATTTTGAGATAGTGTATGTCTCTTCAGAGTTGTTCATATGGGATGTCAAGATTATGATTGTATTCTGAAACAAATATCTAATACCTTCTTCCTTTCATCCTTGCCAAGACGTACACTTCTGTGGTATACATCTGTAATTGCTTCATTATTTGTCATCCTAATTGTGAGCAACCCGTCATATAAATGTCTAACGATCACGATCAATTCGAGTATTTGAGTCTGAATTGATACCCTCCTGTAATGTAAATTACAATCCTTTTTCTTCACTGAATCATCTTATAAAAATGTGATTTCGATTATTCTTGCATTGATGTACCCATCCAAAATTTAGTTATCCACCCATCTGAAATTACAGTTGTTAACCACATACAAAATTTCAGAGATGTCTGAAATTCTGTTGTGTAGTTTTGCAGATACCCTAGTTGGGTTTTATAGTAGTTTGTCCTCCATAATTGGGTCAACATGAAAAAGTGAAGAATTGTGTCATTTATATGTGTGAACATGTCATATCTTAGTTGTTTAATTTATTTTTATAGGATGATATGATGTTCTCTTCATCATTTTGTTTTTAGTCTTCTTTGTTGAAGAATGGTGCTTGTCTTGGAGGACTTCTTGGCACTAGGTTGATAGATGTACATTATATAAATTCTCATAAAATCCTCTTTAATGTAATATTGACTCTTTGACATTTCTAGACCTATGGAATGAACAATAAACTTATTCATATAATTTTATAAAAATAATATTTCTTCTTCTTGACAAGTACAAAGGTCAAAATTACATTGTCAAATACTGAACCTAGTTAAACTTTTATTCAACACCCCCTCTTAATTAGGGAGGTATTTATATTGGTACTTGGTTATTCTCAATATAAAGAATTTCTCATAAGAAGAATAAAGTTGGTAATCCCATATGTATAGAATCATATCAATCAACATCGTCATTGTGCAAGGCCTTGAATAACAACTCCATCTCTCCATGATACCATGATCTACAATGTTGGCAATACCAATGATTTATAGACACCTTCATCATTGCCTCTCAAGGTGCATACCCACCCGCGTGATCATAGAGTATGACCATCTAGGACTACTCTTATCTTTGGTTCCCTTCCCTCAAACAATATCGATCCTCTTGCCTACTCTTATCTTGTATGCCTTACACAGCCTAAAAGAGTATAGATGCCAAATGATTACCCAATCCACCCATTCTTTCTTCCCAAGTGAAGATAGGAATGTTGTGTCTATCATGTGTCTATCATGCCTCTACATTTCCATTGATAGCCTTCATCTAGAGTTACAGTTGATAGTTTTGGTATAGTGCATGACACATGACATGGAAAAACACAATTATCACTCCTTTGTAATCAAGGGTGATTTTAATTCAAGCTCCCTCTTGATGAGGGACCCGTGAGAGCTCCATCATAGGTAGGGACTCTTCTATATAACAAAAACTTTTTCTTTGCGGGTCCTTTAGTTGCTTGATCAACTTGTCTCCTTGATATCATGAAATTTTGTTGAGCTTCTTCCTTGTAGGAAAACAACCATCGATCACGTTCCTTCTAATTTTGTCATGTCATTCCTTTCTTCATGGAAAGTGGCCTTCTTCGTACATATATGAAACCTTTTTCATATGTCTACTTCTTTTCTCTTCATGCTTCTTTCAAGAGTTTCCATCCATTGCATGAATGCTGGTTGCACTTGTACTTACAAGTCTTGTTCTAGTAGCCCTGCATGAACTCATCTAGATATTATTCAAGAAATTTAAACATTATTTAAATTAAATCATACCTTATGAGATGGCTCGTCGTCATCACATCTTCTTATAGGTATCATCATCCTACACACATATTGTCACATCTCCCAAAGATATCCATTATCAAGGGTCTCCATTCTTTTTAGACTTTCATCAGAGTCTTCATATCTTTTTGAGATATTTCCTAGTCAAATCTTCTTGGTCTTTTGGATGTTGATTTCCTTCATCATGGTTCAATATCTCACAATATCTTCCCCCTCACACATTCCATAGCTTTCAATCAGAGTTTCCTTATTGTATTCAATCACCTCATACTTCATATGAGGACAAATTGTGTTGATTTCATCTAGTGCGACTTATGCCTTCCTGCATCTTTTAAGAAGAAGAGATCTTTTTTCTCTTGATCATGCTTCTTAAGATAGAATAAAAGATCCATATTACTTGCAACCATGCAACATGACATTATAATACTAAGCATAAGGATACATACCTTATTTTACGTTCAGTTCATCGAGACTTGTTTTAGGAGCATCCTTGATTGAAGAGATCTTCAATCATTTTATCTTCTTTATGTTATAACATCATTATCTCATGGATTCCATAGGTTCAAATTCTTGTTCAAATTCTTACTTCCTCTCTATATTAGAGAACCCTTCGATGAATATTCCATTAGAGAATTTTGAGGATCTTCTATATCCCCAAGTGGCATATGTTTCCTTTTTGACTCGATGTATGATGAGCCTTAGATGACTCCTTTCTTTTCTCCAATGTTCACTATGGTTCCCAAGAGCTATATACCCTACATGTTTGTCTTCCATGGATTTTTTCTTTTGTTATTCTCATGGCGATGTCATAATATTTTGTTTCTAATGCTTCAATGATTCCACGATGGAGCTTATTGTCATTGTCATATCTTATAACACAAGATTTAGGAGCTTATGATAGGACCCTTTATTGAGGGATATTATCTTACTCATAGGAGAGATTTTTTACTCCTTTTGTCCTTGGCCCTTTTCTTCATATTCCTCCATATTTTAGTGATTCGAGCTTCCAAAATATTTTAATAGTGTTGAAACTTATATATACTTATTCTATCTTGTTTGAGGACCAACTTTCCATTTCCTTTCTACAGATGGTTGAGTTCGTTTAACCTTCAATATTTTCGTATCCTCATATTGAACAAAACAAAACCCTATTTTCCCTCCGGTATTGGCAATAAAGACGGAGCAGATTGAATTTCTGCCACAACACTTTCTGATAGTGCTTTGCCTCCACGCCTTCCTATTCATCCTCAACATTTACAAGGCATTCATAATTGGAAACCAATCCCTTCATGAAAATTCTCGTCTCTGCTTCGCTCAAGACTTGAGTATAGTCCGAAATGACATCCAGCCTTAGGGTTAGGCTTGAGTTGTTTATTATGTATCGTTTCATTTCCTGTCTCAGCTCAGCCTGGGGAATGACATTGCAAATGTCTAAGGGCGACGGGTAAATGGATCAATTGCCTCGTGCTTGGCCTCCCAAATAGTCTCCAATGTTGTTCGATTGTATAGAACCTGAGCTGGGTCACCTCTGAGCAGTAGGCTAACATGATCATATGCAAATTCTTGAAGCAACATATTTAGATAATTTTCAGGAATGTCAATCATCTCAGAATCCATTTTATGCCGTAATGATCAAAGACAATTTGTTTTTTCTTACAAAATGGTTGTTGTGATTTTGTAATATAAGATAATATATATCTTTTAAGAAAAATCTGTAAAAATCACATAATAGAAATTTTTGGTGGACGTTTTTCGAGATAAGGGAATCACACTTGTTGGTTTGAAACCCATAGGTCAAAAATTCATTATGGATGAATACGGAAAATAACATATATCCCCTAAAATTTGGTTGACATCTAATGATGTAGGTTGGTTTATTTTAATTATTTTTTAATGATGGAGTTGCTTTAGTTAATTGTTATAAGATATTATATTTATTTTCTTTCTAATAAGAACAAATTGGGGGTGGTATAGTATGTTGATTATCTTTAAATTTTGGTTAAATTATTTTGAATATGTTTGATTTTCTTTAATTTTTTTTATTTACTTAGAAGGGGACATTCACAATAATAATAGAAAACTTATTAAGGATGATGATGAATGTTTATAGTTGGCATTTGACATATGTTTGTTTACAGTTAATCAGGTGTAATATGATTAAATATAATAGATTATGTTTCACTATAGTTAAAAATGTTTGATAGTATTTTATTAGGCTTTATTGTATTTGACCATAATTGATATTGGTGGATAATGGTTGACCACAAAATTGAAATTTCATTACCATAATAATAGACATATATACATTTAATGTTCCTTAATTAAATCTCCTTGAAATTTGTTGTGATAGTGTGACACGTTTATATAGAATTTTCTAGAAGCTTTCCAAATTCCATAAAATAGCAATATTTCTATAATAAAAAAAATATGTTCACAGTAATTGATATGTAATCAATTCCTTATGAAAATGTGAGCCCATTTGATTCAAATCTTTTATACATTTTTTTTTCTTTATTCATGAATATGCTGGAATTGTATTTAATAATTATGTTTATGAGTACTTTTGGTCATTCCATAACTAAAACAGGTCATACTCATCAATTTTCTTTTTGGCTTAGCCATCACCTTATTCTTATACTTATTTAAGATGTAACATTCATGAGTAAATATTGCATTGAGTGATAAAATACTTATTTGAGAGTGATGTTACTTTCAAATGTAGTAATCAAACCCCTTCTCTTAAATAATTTTTCTTCTTAGGTTTTTATCCTTATTTTCTTCAATCGGTTCACAATTTGTTCATGTATTTGAGATGAGATTTCAATACATAGGGGTGGGTACAAACTCGTGATGGTCTCTCATGAAATGATAATGGAAATTCAAACCCAGAAGAAAATATTCTATTAATGTGTAGGAATGATTAGAGATACTTATATAACAAATTTTAAAATGGTTTAAAAATATAAAAATGTAGATAAATGAATTATTTTTTCAAATATGTAATTTTTCTTCATATAAATCATGTCTAATTATGTGCATTTTGAGTTTTCCTGTCATTAATATATTATTTTTCATGAAAACTATAACACATATATTTATGTTAGTGCAACATTTGATAATCTAAATGATTGAATCCTAATACCAAAAAATGTAGGGTTATAGAAAACATAGTGTGTGCATATCTATTTTTTTGAAAATTTATAATCTTACTTTTATATTTATTTAAAAAAATGGAAATCGGTTATAGCGTAGATATTACAAGGCTGTTAATGTAGCCTAAAAGGTCCTTAATATTATTAAATATTCCTTTTTTCTTAGATTGTGGGTGTTAATGTCCTTTAATCAACTATATAATTTGTTTTTAAATGGTTATGACCAAAAAAACATTATAATGGAAATAAACAAGGGATATATTTGAATATTTTGATATATGGCGAGAGAAAAATGTATCAAACATAGTAAACATTATTATTTTTTTTTAAAATCATATATTTAGAATGTACATGTATTATTCTATATATGCTTGTTCTTTCATGGAAAATGAATTTGTCTAGCCTATAAAAA
>APFE030636749.1:0-19964 GCA_000404065.3 Pinus taeda
TGGTATGAAAAACTAACTGAGCATCTTCTAAAACTCAATTTCAAACATTATGATCTTGATGATGCAACTTTATTTGTCAAGAAAGTTGGAAAAAATGTTGTATATCTTCTGGTATATGTAGATGATCTTTTGATGACAGGGAACAATGAAAGCTACATTGCATCCATAAAGAAGGAATTGGGGAAAAGTTTTGAAATGACTGATTTGGGCTATGTTCATTACTATCTTGGCATTGAAGTAACCCAACATCCAAAGTTCATATTTCTTTCTCAAAAGAAATACATTGGAGATTTGTTGAACAGGTTTGGCATGACAGAGTGCAATCCTCTTACTACTCCAATGGAACAAAACTTAAAGCTCACATCTATTGAAGGAAAGGAATTTGAGGATGCAAAAAAATATAGACAGCTTGTAGGAAGTCTCATCTACCTCACTACTACCAGACCAGACATTTCATTTGTTGTTGGAATCCTCTCCAGGTTTATGCAAAAGCCTTGTGAGGGACATTGGTCTGCTACAAAAAGAGTTCTAAGGTACTTGAAGGAAACTCAAGACCTTGGAATCAAGTATACACAGGTGGACAACTTCAGCTTGATTGGATACTCTGATTCAGACTTCGATGGAGACAAAGAAACTGGAGTATCTACTTCAGGATATGCTATGAGTCTTGGATCAGGAGCGATCTCTTGGAGATCACGCAAACAATCAGTTCCGACAGATTCCACAACAGAAGCAGAATACGTGGCAGTAGCTGAAGCAACGAAAGAAATTGTGTGGCTCGGGAAAATTCTTGAAGATTTGTAGGTAAAACAAGTATAATCAACTCCACTCATGATTGACAACACCTCTGCAATAAAGTTGGCCAAGAACCCAAAGTTCCATGATCGTACAAAGCACATCAATACTAAATATCATCCGATCCGACATCATGTTGAGGCCAAAACAATCCATCTCCATCATTGTTCTACAAATGAGCAAATTGCAGACATCTTCACCAAAGCACTTGGAAGAGAAAAGCTTGAAAGATTCAGAACGATGCTTGGACTCACCAACATCCCTTCAGATTAAGGGGGGGAATGTTGACACCTAATCTTCTGGAATGTGAATAGTCATCAAGAAGATGAACTGATCAGTCACATTCATGTATATAAGAATAGCTACCTGATGAAATAAATGTATCAGTTTTTCTGGAGTTACTCCTGGACGAACCATGAGAATTCAAGGGCTACAAAGATGAAAATAATATTGGCCAGAGAGAAAAATAAACCTCTTTTTATCAGAGCTGAACAATTAAATCCCATGGCCCTAATCAGCACCCATAATCTAATTGCAAATGACCCTCAGCTAGCACTTAGATATCTTGCTTCCCAAGAGCAAGAAATTTCATATTTTGAGGATATGTTTAGGCTACTAAGATGATAATATACATGCCCACTAAAGGAGATGGAACACACTGCCACACAGCTTGAATATCAGAGAATATCACTCCCCTCAAAGGTTGAGAAAGGCACTCAACAGGACACCTATGTATAAGCAATCAATGCAAAGGTTGAAGGTCAATTGGATAGGCCTAAAACCCAGTCCACCACTACTCCTAGTGATGCTAGAAGGGAGAGAAGAAGAAGAGGAAAAGAGGCAATGGGAAGAAGTAGAAAGGAAAGTAGGCTTCTATGAACAAGAAGAAGAGACCACAGTAGAAGCATGGGATGTCAAAGAGGCTACCAGAGCCATGAAGGACATGGAAATTGAATAAGTTGCTTAGAGGATGAGCAACACTTTCAGTAGGGGGTGATGATGAGCCTCATCATTGAGTAATTATATGGGCTTTAATTGGCTTTAATTCACCTCCTAACTTAGTCAAATGAACTATTCTCACAACTTATTGCATACTTTTGATCATATTTTGTTTATGAGATGAGTTAGAGTTGGATATTTTGCTTTGTGGTATAATGTGCATGTAATGCAGGAATAAACGATCAATGCAAGGAACTATGGCTTTCTATCTAGAATGAATCTACCTGCAAGTGAAGAAGGAATGGTGGATGACCAGTTACCCGATGAGCATTTGTTTTCTATTTCAGTTCTCTCCCCATGGTTTGCTGATATAGCAAACTATCTGGTATCATCACAGTTCCCACCAAACTTGCCCTCCAAAGAAAAGAGCAAGATATTCAGAAAGAGCGCCCCCTTCACCTGGATTGGGGGCAATTGCTATGGGGTAAAATGCACCGTGGAAATGGAATGAAAACTACCCTCAATGGCCTTCCCAGGACCTTTGATAGACTGTAAGATTATCTGCAAAAGCTACCAAGTTACACACATGTTCATATATCAAACATAAATTGACAAGGTATGGAAAGAGGATCACCTTTAGTTCCTTGTAGATTTGTTTGGAGATCTCTATGCGGCAAGAAGAAATCCTTCAAGACTGGCTCCAAGACAATTCCTGCACAAAGGAAAAGACAAACCAATCACAGCATACACTCTTGAAAACTAATGTAAGAATGCACAATAAACATATATTAGTGTATAACTTAACTACTCATCTCGACAAGCATCAGAATGAACAAGTAAATGAACAACATTACCGACACTATGGAGTAGAGAACACAACTGCAGTTCTATATTTATAGTGGAAGAGTGACTACAACCATCCATTGTATCAACCTTCCTCTACCCCTTCTTCCTCTCTCTCTCTCCCTCTTTCAGCTCACTTCTTCAAGTTTATGACAGTTCACAACAACTCAATGGGATATCCTTCCAAATGTTCTAACCCCTTTCACAATGGCCCTCTCACTGCTTATGTAGCAATCGAATTAGGGCTGCCAAGCTCCTCCTAGAGTTCATTATGGAAAAAGCCATGAACCTGGCCTATTTTCAAGCTTTCTCCCATTTTCCTTCATTCTCAGATTGGAATTTCTCCAAATATCTTTATTTTTGGAGTTTCCTTGTTTTTCTTGAGCAAATTTAGGGATTAATATCTAGATATTTATGAGCAAATTTGTTGGTTTCACCTTCTGAACTTCCCTTAGGTTCACTAACGCTCCCCCTGGTCTAAAAACTTGAGTTAGTAGGGTGACTAACGATCCTCTATACTTGCTAACAAGATTTATAAAGTAGGTTAGCAGTGTGCAGAGAGCATTAGTGTGGAATCAAGGCCTGCAATTGTGGTCTTTGCTTCAGTCATCTTGTCTTTCACCTTTGAGTTGATGAGGAGGTCATTTTGTCCTATAAAAAATGCCCCCTAAAGTATGAGATTAGAGGCAGAGACTATGGCCAAAATACTTTAGAAAAAATAGTAATTTTCTGTCAAAATTTTTGTAGAGAGAGAGAGAGAGAAGTTTCGGGCAGCAAGGAAAACTTGATACAACACATACATATCTATAAACTGCTAAAATCATGTCCTGAGTCAGGAACTCCCATGCTCAGTAGCTATGTTAGAGTAATTTTTGGGTCCCCATAATACTAGTGATTACCCCATTACTATTGTAGTTGTATCCCTTATTAATATTTTTGTTCCCCTATTGTCCCCATATTGTTATTACTATGCCCCATAGAATCCATCTATTGTTATTTTTGTGGCTTTATATTATTATTGTTAGGTCGGCTGGGTTATATTGTACTCCTTAGACTCCTATATATAGAAAGGAGATTTTTTCATTTGAATCATCAAAGAATTGTTCATTTATGTAATGTAAAGGGGGTTGCCCCCTCGAAGAGGCTGAATTCTAAGGCGTTGATCTATCTTTTCTATCTTTTTCTTGAGCTGGTTTCATAACATTAATTTCCACAAGGTTCCTGCAACTCAGTCTATAATCTGACATATAAGCCAAAAAACATTGACCAAACAAGAGGGTGTATTCATTGCCTAGTGCTAAGACCATCATCCTCACCACAAAAACATGGAGCCACTATGAAGCTCAATTTCATAGTAAATACTTAATAAACCTTGCAACCATAATCAACGCATTCTTAAGATTTTCCAAAACTCATGTGCACCAAAACTTTAATACATACCTCTCTTTTGCCACGAGGGAAATATTGTCAGTGACACCAAATTTGTAAAAATACTTGTTCTACCTCGATGTTCTATGTGATTTACATGTGCTTTCTTTTATCCATAATTTTGTGTATCTATGAATGTGCCCCAAGTGATTAATACTAAAAACACAAGGGAATATAAACCCAAGGGAATAATATTAAAACAAAGGGATTAAAACTATAAACCCTAGGTCTATAAACCCTAAGATAAATAGTATGAACCATAAAATAAAAATGTTTGACCATGATTGTTTTTCATATCAATAATATCTTTGTGATAATGTGATATTGGAACAAGGTTAACCATGTTTGATTTTCCTATTGAGACAACCTTTATCATAACTTGGCATTCAACCATGGTTGACCATGGTCAATTATGAATATAAACCTAAGGGATTGATATTAAACCCTATGATTAATATTATAGACATTATGAATAATATTATACCCTAGGAATATGAACCCTTACTTTAATAAACCCAAGGGATTGATATGAAAATCAATCATCATGGACTATGTTCAACCATTGTCCAACACAGCATTGTGACAAAGATTACCTCAATATGAAAATCATTCATTGTAAACTATGGTGAACCATGACTATTTTAGGGTTTACAATATTCATCTTAGGGTTTATATTCCTCTGGTTTAAAATATTAATTCCTTGGGTTTATAATCCCTTATTTTTCTAGTATTACTCCCTTGGGTTTTTAGTACAGATAATATTATACCCTAGGAATATTAACCCTTATATTAATTAAACCCAAGGATATAATAAAACCAAGGGAATAATATTAAACCCTAGGGATTAATATTATAAACCCTAGGAATATGAACCCTTATATTAATAAACCCAATGTCAAGGTTCCACTTAATACTTTCACAAACAATATTTTTTTTTTACCTTGCATTAAGTTGACATCTATCGATGCCTATCGGTACTATAGTTTTTATAGTTCGATTTCTCTTCTTATAAAGGGTCCATTATTCCGTTTGTTCTATGGTTCCCTAAAACTTTTTCATATTGTTTAAAAATTGAGGGGATAACTTTATATTATCAAATATCTAAGGTTTTCCAAAAGGTGCCTTTGTGTTGTTACCTAGGAGTTGGATTGCTATATATTTACTATATATGGGCACTCTTTAACATAGGCGAATTGGTAAAACTTATATAAACCTCTATAGAACTTTCTAGAATATGGACTAGTCCTTAATTAGTTTGTATATATATGTGTTCACGTATTATTTTCATGAAAAAAACTATAGTTTTATTGGGTTATTGTTCTAAAGTTTCTCCACTCCCCATACATGATACCCTTCCTGATGTGTCCATACCAGGTTGGATGAATCAGTGGAAGTCACATGCGGTGTCATGGGCCTGTACAATGTGTAATGAATGGTTATGGTGTGATTTGATGATCCAACAGTCGGTGGCTTAACTTTTGAAACCCTAAGTCATTTTTTGTTTTGTTTCTCATTCCACCTATTTCATTTCTCTCGCTCCATCGGTGCTATCGCTTTGAGGTGCTACCCGTCCATGTCAAATTCTACCTGAAGGTGGTGAAACCTAGCCAAGTGTTAACTCTAAATTCCTTGTAAGAGAATTGTCGGTAAATATATAAATCAATTTGTGGTTTATAGCTAGAATAGATTCCCACTCTTATTTACTTTGCAGACTCGAAAAAGGGCTTAATGGCAGAACGTAGTAATGGGTTTGACCTCTGTGGTTCCTTCATCATTTATAAAAATTGGTAACTTTCATCTACACCTGCCTATGATTTCCTTCTAGTTCTAATGGCTAATTGTTAAGTGTTTCTTTTAACTTTCCCAGGTTTACATTATAGATAAAATTCTAGTTCCAAAGTACCTATATTACACAAGTTTCTTGGTTATTCATCGTGCCACTGAGAAAACCTTAAATAGGTAAATAAAATTATTCTTGGAATATCACAGGATTTTGGTCAGTACTCATCCTCAACATACTTATACTTCATTCGATACAAACTAATGTATATTTCCTTGGTATCTAGGAGTCACGACATCTGTTGAGCCAGGCCAGAATCCGAAATCCTTAGATAGGTGGTTTCATTTGTCTTTTTCTTCTATTTTAGGCTATGTTTATACTCTTTCTTAGTTTATTGAATGAATACTTATGAAATTTGAAGGGATAATTTTATATTTCTTGCTTGCTACATGTCTAATGAAAACCTTTTTGTCATGTCTGGCCACTGGTATTACTATCCCATAGCTAACAATATTTCTTCCCTTAGATAGGTCAGTGTTTTTCTAAACATGAAGGAGATGCATATTTTCCTCAATTTAAATCTAGACCCAGTATGGTTCAAGGTTTGAGTTAATATTTATAATTTCATACACTCTTACATAGCTTATAGTTATCTAGTTATAAATTCTAAGTTAGGGTCATAGACTCTCCTAACTGTCAAAGGTCTCATATGAGAAAATTGTAATAACAATATATTTTCTCTTTTGGCATAATTTACCCACAACAGTCCTATAATTATAAATGTATTTACTTTCTATTTTCAAGAAGTCTTTGTATGTTTATTCTCCCTGTGAGAGAACATTTTCCTAAGTTCGTAATTTGCCAATTATTTTGATTTTTTACCATTTACGTGAATGAATGTAATTGTTGTGAAATTAATTTGATGAACAAGAGTTGTTTATTTTAATGGTTCACTGTTGGCAACTATTCGTAATTAAGTGAATAGTTATGATGTGCATAGATGACTTGTGTAGTTATTAGCTATACTTATGTTTTTTCCTAGAAGATCCTTTATATATTTTAAGAGTGGAGACATATTAACTATTTGTTTTCTCTTCCAATATTAGCACTTTGCTACAACATCATGTGTTATAGACATTTTTGGGCACTTCAACCCCAATCATAAATGTCCATAAACTAAGGGCTCCTAAGTCCCTAAAAGTGTTGCTTCACTGCCTAAAGGAACAAGGTCAGCTGATTACATCATCTCCCAGAAGTTCTCCACTAAAAACTGCTTATAAATGGTAAAAATTGGACCATACTGAAACCCCAGTGTAGAGGGTGTGATGCATATCACCTTCCCAGTGTATAGGGTGCGATGGTCGGGAATGGACAAATGGCAGGGACAAAATGCGAGGTGGAAGATCATCGAATCTTCCAAAAGCTTCCCCTCTGACACTTGCCTCTCTATTTTCGACTAGGGATGAGTAAGAGATCATCATTCTCCAAGTGGAAGCAGGAGCTATCAGAGAGAGGACACTAATAAAGACCCCAGAAGATGACTCACCTTCCTATAATCATCTATATATCGATCCCTCATCACAGAGATCCAGAGGCTGGAATTTTGTATCTTATAGAGAAGTGTTGTTTGTTTTCTAGTGTAATTTCATAGTGTTGGGTGATCTAAGCTTTAGTTAAGGTGAAGAAGGGCCTTCTTTCTGGAGGATGATGCTGGGTCAGAACATATGGTTGTAATCCTCTTGCTACTTTTCATCTTAATAAAGCTATTCAACTTTTCCTCCATATTCTTGTATGTTTCATTATATATGCATTTGTATGGTTAACACACATCTAGTCCTGTGTTACTTATGAATATAGATCTTTGTTCTTCGATAGCAGTATGTTGCTATGATTCCACAGGTGCTCTTTGAAGCTAGGCAGACAAAGCAGAAGCGACAAAGCTCTATCAGGAAGGAGAGGAAATCAAGTGCAAGACTAAGGTTGGTCTTCTTTGTTCCACTCCTATCTATTTTCATAAAGGAAAGTGAAAGTAGACTTTACTTGTTTGTTTCTAAGATAGCCACCAATCTTAGTGGGAATAGCAGCATCCGAGTGAACACTATTCTCGGTAACAAAATGGTGACTCCACTGGGGAGCGACTAGATTGTTTGTTAGCCTATCTTTGTTTCCTTTATAAACTTACAAATGGAGCTTGAAGCCAAGCCAACTAGCCTTTGAACTGCATTTCTTATACAAATCCAAAGTAGATCAATGCTGCTTCAGCCTATCTCTAGGTTTTGTTTACGAATTAAAAAATTGATCTACAAACAGTCTAATTGCCCTAAATGGTGGCTTTAGTAACCTCCTTATATCTACCCCTGTGTTTTACATATACTGAACATCATTTACATGGCCTCAATCCCTAAACTGAATTGCAAATTCTGAGTAAAAACTTGTTTAAAATCTCGCACTGGTACCATCGCACCCTACCTTCAAGGTATTCTGTATGCATCGCACTTTCCGAGTGCAGTAGGTGCGCTGCATACTGGTTTCACTATGTAACAGGTGCAATGGTCAGGGAAGGTTAACTTTACCTTCAGACTTTTCTTTTTCCTCACTATTTTTAGTCCTATTCAGGAGTTTTGCTATCTGTGGTCAGTATATTTCTATGAAGACCCCCTTCTCTTACATATTCCTCCTCCAAAGTGCAAAGAAATGTAAGTGTTTTTATGTATTGTGCGTCATTTTTAGTTCTCTTTTACAAAAAGTAGCATAGTCAAACTGTCGTTTCTGGATCTGAAAGTGTCGTAGTTGTTGTTTTCAGTTTTAGAAGACAATCCCATTGTTCCTGATAGTCGATTATAAAGTTACTATTGCATATGATTTTAGTTAGTACTTTTTAAAGTGACGAAAAGCAATTTTCATTTCAAAATCGCAAAGTGTCTCTCTTACCTTCACTCCATTTTGAAAAGAAATTTGTTGAGTATTGTCGCTTAAAAAGTAATTCAGATTTGCACATAGCTTTCTTATCATCACTCATACATTAAGAAGGCTGAAAACAAATACATGCATGTGCATTTGCATTTTGACTGCTTGGTTTGATTTAGGACAGTGCATTTAGCGTGTGCTCTGTGCTCTTTGCTGAAAGATTCTTAAATTTCTTTCCTTAGTAGCTAGGATTTTCATTGCTGAAAGAAGATTAAATGTTTGTTTATCATCTTAGACTGCATTTTAGGAATTATATACACATCACGTGGTGAACCTGAAAGGAAAATTTTTAAGCAACATCAACTTAAAATAAATTTAATGAATCTAACAACGCTTTGGAACCTAATGCACAACATCTATAGGTCTAGGGTAGAGACGTATTCCGACGTCGTAAAACCTGGTAACTGTTGTTTTCATTGTTGGTTGGGTGATTCCTCCACTTTGAGGCGACAAGTGCCAGCACAGACTTGTGCTTCCATGTATCGTTGAGTATATTTTGGGAGACCACAATAGGCTACATCCTTTATCCTTAGGAAACCGTGTCTGCCACCCTATTGATCACAATGCATTGAACACAACATTCAGGAAGATTGACTGCCGTACCGTAAAAGTATTCTGCAGTTTTGTGATTGGTTTGGTAATCCTCTCTACCTAGATCTCCAGAGAAGTCCATTTTGCTCCTTTTCAGACTCCTTAAAGGAAAAGGTCCTCTGAGTGCTTGTCACTTCAGGCTCAATAAAAATCGAAGGCGACTAGAGTCATCTTTTCTTTTTTCTCGACTCTTTAAAATTGAAAAAACAAGTTGTGTCAAAGCATCTAAAATTTATTTTAATTGGAATAACATCACAAATTCCCCCATTGGTCTTTAGGTTGAGAAAATGGAGTCTACCAACCAAGGATTTCCCCTTGGAGGAAATCCTAGTCCCATCTCCTCTTGGGGAGACGTTGGTGCACCCCATATGGCCACTCTATCACTTCTAGGGTTGAAAATTGGTTTGCTTGTCTAGCTCTTCTCCACCTCTGTCGTTGAGAATCCGGTAATTCCTGAACAGTCAAGTCAACAACTAGATTACACTAGAGTTGCCTCCGAAACTTCTACTTCATCTGATTCTCCCTCTCCTCCTTCCTCTTCGCTTGATAAATCCGATAAAGCTAAAAATCAAGTAATTGAGAAGAAGAAGAAGAAAAAAGAGAAAAAGGAAAAGAAGAAAAAGGAACCAAAATTGAAAGGGGACAACCAAGCGCCATCTAGCAACAATCCTCACACCGCGCCGTCGAAACCTAAATCTCCTTGTGTCATTTGCAATGGAGACCACTATCACCGAGATTGTCCCTGCATCCCTCAGATCTTAAGGGACTGGTCTCCTCGTTTGCACAATATGGTTGCGTCAACCTCTGACGATCATGTTGAATGCACACCATCAACCAATGAAACTGAAGCACCTAGAGAAAAGGGAATCCCAGATTTCCTTGTAAATTGTGTGAAGGCAATCATGTCATCCACCATTGTCCCTTCCTTGACGAAGCTAAAAGAGTTTTGGATGACCGCCCTGCTTCACCACTACGGCTTCCTCCTAGATATAAAAAACTCTTGCCAAGTCCTCCACCGGTTGAAAATCTGGCTGACCCGTCATTGTGGTCGGCTGAAGTGTCTATCATTGAAAATGAACCCTCTGAATCCATACCAGACAAAAGTCAAAAGGTCGAGACGGCAGTTGACCCGGTCTTGCCTTCAGAGTGTTCATCTTCGAATGATATCGTCACTAAGAGAAAGAGAACGATACCGTTCAAATTCTTTTCATAAACACAGATTTCGATGAACTTCGGGGAAGTCCACCCATTCCTTTATCACAGGAAGGAAGTTCATCAGAGTCATATTCGGCCGTCTATTTGGTCCCACCACTAAGCAACCTAGTCGTTTCCTTCCACTGGAATCTACTAGGCAGACCCCGTTTACCAGCTAGTGTACCATTCAGAATCATTGTACAAGCTTACAGAATGGTCATGGTTGGTACCATCATCGATGAAGGGGCTTATGTGAGTATCATTTCCTCAATTTCTTGGAAAGCACTTGGTTCACCATCGCTTTTGCCTGAAATGAGAAATCTGACAGGCTTCGACAAAGGAACCAGTCGACCTTTACGGATACTTCCAAATGTGCCCATTACTTTGAGAACGAAAATTGTTCACATGAATGTAATGGTAGTTCAAGGACCATTAGATTATAATCTACTCCTTGGATGGGACTATATTTATTGCATGGGAGCCATCGTCTCCTCACTCTTTAGAGTAATGTGTTTTCTGCACAAAGGCAGAATGGTCAAGCTCGTGGACCAAATGTCATTCCCTGGTTCACACATCGCAAATAGTCAGATGCCATCCCTAAATGGTATTTTCACACAAGGAATGTCTCATCAATCTCTAGTCCGTCCACTTGATGAGCGCGAGTGTTTCAGGAGGATGTGACTGAAACCCAGGTGGCATGCACCCTGGTCTGTTTCGGCAGGGAAACCTTGGGTATAGAGGGGGTTTCCGTGAGGGATATATTACTAGTCTCACACTCTTCCTCACAGGAAAATGGGTTTAGGCTGGAATAAGATACCTTCGTTAAGGTTATGCTGAGTGGCATGCGGTCTCACCACTCCCCTTTGTCTATTTTGGTAGGCATCGCCAAGGAAGCTTTCTGTCTACTACGCAAATGGAACTTTCGTGGTAACCTAGAAATTTTTCGCTATACCTGGGGGCATGCAAACCTTTCCGCATGCAAGCAAAGAGAAGCTCTTTATTTTTTAAATTTGTAGGACCTCTAACCCTTTAAACCCGTAAGGCTAGTCATTTCCTAACTTGCATAAAGAAAGGATTTGGGGAAAAGCTTTAAAGATGTAAGCCCCTTCAAAATAACAACTTGAATGAGACATTCTTATAATATGACTGGCAAGTAGTGTTACTGCTGGGTTCAAGCTCGTTAAAAAATAAACCCCACATGAGCAGTTTAGCACATAGTTCAAGCTCGTTAAAAAATAAACATAAATCATGAGCAAATGTTTCCCCCAGTGTTTAAGCTCATTAAAAAATGAACTGGTAAATAACCATTGTGAATGCCTTATCACTAGCTTTTGAGCCTTGGTCGTGCTCTCATCATCACCTCCACTCTGTTTTTAGCTAATCATTCACCCCCATATGATTGTTTACCCCTTTGAGGAACATCTACGAAGAGTGATTCTATTAGCCATCCTTGTGACACTGCCATGATTGGAGAATTCCAAACCTTACCTGGAATCAGCTGCTACCCAAAATCATTCACTCGTTCCTCGAAAACGAGTCTTCTTTAAGCTCTTTCAACTGACATCGTAAAATATGAAAGAGTTGCCGAGCAATTGGCCTCTCTGGCTCGTTTAAAGTAATCGAAGTGCTATCCTCTAGATTTTAATCTTTTTGGACACTGAGGGATTATTACACAAAAAGATCGAGCGCTTGTCTTGTTCGGCTCGTTAAAACTATCGAAAACTCATCCCTTTTGTATTATTTTATGCTTTTTTAGACATAAGGGATTGCATGATGAAAAATAATCGTTGGAGTCTCCTTTCAGTTCCTTTCAGAATCTCTAAAATTGAAAGGGATCGAGTTACCTTTGTTGTTAAACTCGTTAAAACCAAATAGCAACAAACTCGTCTGCATGGACAAGAATGAGTTTCACTGTTACTAGGCTCGCTAAAATATAGCGACAGGTTTGCTTGAAGGGCGGATTATAGAACAAGCATATGTTATCCTCCTCAAGCTTGACAAAAATAAAGAGGTACTGGTCAGCAATGACTAGGGAAAATTGGGAAGAAAACTTGAAGAAACTTTATTGGTAGCAAGTCGCTCTTGAACATGACACTTTCCTTCCACATCCAAGCCGGGTTGGGTTGTTCCGTTCGTTGGTCATCACCATTGGTCCATCACACCATCCATCTTTGGGGTTAATGCTACCAATCCATCATCAATGTCACCGATATGTTCAAGAGAAGTCATTCAGAAAATTAGCATGTGTCTCACCCATTGCAATACATTCATGCTCCATTCCTTCATGACCGCCACCCTAAGCCCTGTATCGTCAGATTGTTTTCACCTCCAAAATCATTTGCTTCATTCCATGGCGTTGATGTGGGATTCTTTAAGGCCCTCCTGCGACAGGTCACTTCTTGTCAACATCAGCTCATTATCCAAGAAGTTGACTTAAGAATAACCCTTTCAGTACTTTGAAGCTTGCATGCCTCAACGGCAAGTTTCTCACTGTCGGTGACAAGTTTACATCAATAGCCTTCGACGGAGAGATTTTACATGGTGTTTGACACCAAGTCCTTTTTCACACCACATGAATTGTATTGTACTACCTTGAGGATCATTGTCATTATTGGTGATTCCTCTCGTGCCTGTTAATAGCTTACATCATTGGCTAGTAATCAGGCGATGTCTTTCCATGTTCGACTCCAGAACATTTTTCACATGGATCGACTTGTACTCCCAGTGAAGATTGAATGAGTTTTGAAGACCCCGGATCTAGTCTCATCCATCCAGGCTGCGATATATTCAGGAATATATAGACATCAAGTGTACATCATTGCCAAACAAACGATCATCCAAATAAAAGGGTGATGAGTCAAAATCATCAGTCTACCACACAGACGATTGTCTGTCCTATGTACGTGAAAATGAATTTATAAAGTTGAGCATGGGAATGCCCACCTCAGCCAAATCATGAAGAAAGTGTTGTCAAAATAATGTATTGTATTCTATCTTATTACAGGTTTCCTCCCAGCTCGAAAAAACTTTGGATCCTCATAGTAAAGCATTTCACCCGACATTAAAAAGGTTAACGACCTCATGCTTTAGGGGACAACTGTTATAGAAATTTTTTGGCACTTCAACCCCAATCATAAATGTCCATAAACTGAGGGCTCCTAAGTCCCTAAAAGTGTTGCTTCACTGCCTAAAGGAACAAGGTCAGCTGATTACATCATCTCCTAGAAGTTCTCCACTAAAAATTGCTCATAAATTGTCAAAACTGGACCATACTGAAACCCCACTGCAGAGGGTGCGATGCATATCACCTTCCCAGTGTATAGGGTGTGATGCGTACTAAATGGTTGCTCTGTAGGGTGAAATCGTTGGGAATGGACAAATGGCAAGGACAAAATGCAAGGTGTAAGATCATGGAATCTTCCAGAAGCTTCCCCTCTGACACTTACGTCTCTATTTTCGACTAGGGATGAGTAAGAGATCATCATTTTCCAAGTGGAAGCAGGAACTATCAGAGAAAGGACACTAATCAAGACCCCAGAAGATGACTCACCTCCCTATAATCATCTATATATGGATCCCTCATCACAGAGATCCAGAGGCTGGAATTTTGTATCTTATAGAGAAGTGTTGTTGGTTTTCTGGTGTAATTTCATAGTTTTGGGTGATCTAAGCTTTACTTGAGGTGAAGAAGGGCCTTCTTGCTGGAGGATGAAGCTGGGTAAGAACATATGGTTGTAATCCTCTTGCTACTTTTCATCTTAATAAAGCTATTCAAGTTTTCCTCCATATTCTTGTATGTTTCATTATATATGCATTTGTATGGTTAACACACATCTGGTCCTGTGTTATTTATGAATATAGATCTCTTCAATAGTAGTACGTTGTTGTGATTCCACAGGTGCTCTTTGAAGCTGGGCAGACAAAGCAGAAGCGGCAAAGCTCTATCTGGAAGGAGAGGAAATCAAGCGCAAGACTAAGGCTGGTCTTATTTGTTCCACTCCTATCTATTTTCATAAAGGAAAGCGAAAGTGGACTTTACTTGTTTGTTTCTAAGATAGCCACCAATCTTAGTGGAAATAGCAGCATCCGAGTGGACACTATTCCCGGTAACATCGTGATGGAAATTTTAATGATACAATGTTCTAATTTTTTTTTTTCTAAATTTAATTTCCTAATCAACTTTGTCTGACTATTTATATTTTCAAAAATTTTCCTTGGAACTCAAACTTACTCCCACTCAGAGGGTTAACTGGAGTTTCAACTGACTCTATTTCTAGGTAATTATTATTTCTATTTGAGTTTCAAGGCTAGTAGTTCTCTTGAATTTACATTTTATCAAGATAAAAATGAAAGATCTATCTTTTCAAATTTAAATGTTTTTCTTTCTTAGTTTCAGCTTTAGGTGGTAAAGTGTTCTCCTCTTGCAACCAAAACTCTAATTAAATTTCATGATCAGTTTTCTTTTCAAAATCGGGTTATCATCCAGATCTAACCAATTTGTTTTCAAATTGGGTTGTCACCCAAATCTCTCTTAGTACGGAATAATCAAATAGATAAATTAACTTCTTATCATCTATGTTTAATCTACTTGGGTGGATATACCCATCCACTGATGGTTTCTTTTAGAAACTGCTTAACCCCTAGGGATGACATCCCAACTTCTACTGCATGCTTCCTTAGCTAAAATATTATAATAAAACTATTCATGTGTTATCCTAAAGAATTAATTATTATCCCTAAATTCTTAAGTTTGATTTTAAAAAACCCTAACAAAAATTCAGGGTATTTAGTTCCATTATGATTACTAACTACTAATTGCAAATAATCCTAGTAGCATGCTTTAAAACAAGTTTTTCTATACCAAGGTAACAATTATAGTGAGTTCGAACCAATATTATCATGTGCCATGATAAATTGAATATGTTATTCATTCAAGATATTATGGTGATTTATCTTTGATATAAGAATATATACATGTAACAAAACCCATAAAAACACTTATGTATTATGTACATATATGGGTCAGATATAAGAAGTTACCTAACACCATCTAATTCAGATACCAGTAATGTAATTTAACACAATATTTTCATATCTAATAAATACTAACTTCCTGAATTCCATTAATTGTACATGAATCCCCAAATAATAATAATGCATGTCAAAGATGTCTATAATAACTTGCTTAAAACAATGACTAGAAAATAAAACAATATTGATTATCATCACCAATTAAAATAATTTCAATTAACCAGACCAAAAATTCTAACCATATACCCACTTGAGGCTATTTAGGAAGATATACTTCTGCCACCCAACCATGAACTATCACCATAGGATCCCGCCAAGCTTATATCTCCTTGCCCCTTGAATCAACAACCTCTAGTGATTCTAGTCAAGGTATTTTATGCCTTGCTTTCCTATCAGACTTTTCGTTAGTGGCATGCCACTTTCTAGGGTCTCCCAACCCAATAGCCTAGGTATTTTCCTATTTTTAGAAAAATATCTCCCCTTTTTCATTAAATCTCATCTTTTCCTACCATGGTGCTTTATTCACCCTTACTCAGTTATTTTTTCCTACACTAAGGGATTTAATAAATTTCTCTCTCCAATCTTATTAGCAACTCGAAGGGATTTTTAGGAGTGATTTTAGGGAAGTTAGTATTGATCCTATCCATCCTATTTGATATCTAGATCTGGGCGATAATCTCTTTAACTCAAGTGTTTCTTTCTCAAATGATCTCCATTTTTTTTTATTCACAAAATTTACTTATTCCAGCATCATACTTTTATTTAAATAGAGTTTACTATGGATTTCTAGTCACCACAACTAAAAATAGTTCAATCTAAAATAACACATATTTACATAGAAACTAAGGGAAGCCACATTTTCCCACTCTTGAAAAGAACAACATCCTCAATGTTTATTATTCAACTAGCTCATTTATAAACAATGTTTCATAATCTTATTTCATAGCATCTTCCCGCTCCCACGTAGCCTCCCCATGTGTAAAGTACCTCCACTAGACATTAACCTATGCGATGACCTAGTTCTAGGGCACGATCTCTTTCTGATCCAAGATACGAACTGGCTCTGGCATAAAGTCTCCTTTGGGTTCCACTTGTATCAAGTTCTCATCAATTACATGAGAGTTATCATGAACATACTTCTTTAACAAGGACACATGAAAAACATTATAAACTTTAATATGGCTGGGCAGAGCCAACTAATATGCCATAGGAGCAACTCTTTCTAAAATTTCAAAAGCACCACAGAGTCGCGATGCTATTTTTGCACAGGTCCCTATTCTTAAAGTAATTTTTCTTTGTTTTATTCTTAAGTAAACATTGTCCCCAAGCTTAAATTATTTATGAAATCTTTTTTTATCCACGTAACTTTTTTTTCTCTCTTGAGATGTCTTGATATTTTGTCTAATCTTCCACACAACTTGTTCCATTTCCTACAAAGCTTATGGTCCCAATATCAATTCATCCTCCAGCTGAGTCCAATTGAGTGGTGTTTGACATTTTTTTCTATATGAGGCTTCAAAAGGACTCATTTTAATTGAATTTCGGTAGTCATTGTTATAGAAAAATTCTGCTAAATGTAGAAAATCCTCCCACTTGGTAGGCCTCTGCATGACATACATTTATAGCATATCCTCCAAAATCTAATTAATTCTTCAGTTTGTCCATCCATTTGGGGATGATATGTAGTGCTAAAATTTAGTTGAGTCCCCATGCCCCCAAACAAGGATTTCTAGAACTTGGAAGTAAATTTAGCATCTCTATTTGACACTATTATTTTTGGTACACCATGTAGTCAAAATTTTCTTTCATGAAAATATTAGCGATCTAGGCAGTCCCAAATGTAGATTGTACTCATATATAATGTGTTGCTTTAGTCAAAGTATCTGCCATTTTAATGAAAGACTCATTTTGTCACTTTGTATTTGGTGAACACGTAATAAAATCCATTGAAATTACTTTCCAATTCCACTCTGGAATGGGCAATGGATTTAGAAAACCTGTTGGGTGTTTATACTCCACTTTTACTTGCTGAGATTCTATTCATTTCGCTAAGTATTCTGCCACATCCTTCTTCATGCTTGGAAAAAATATTTTTTTTCTCAATGTTGTTATCATTTTTTGGTGTCCTTTTGGTATCTTGGATGGCTTGTATATGGTTTCTTGTGGTACTTGTATAAAATCATTTGTTTTAGCCTTACCACATTAGTAAAATATAATATGTTTTTGTAAGTTAGTAATTTTTCAAAATTTTCATCATATCCTGAAATTTCCATTTGGTATAATTTCTTTTAAATTTCCAGATATTCAAGATCTTGTTGCATGAAATTTTTAATTTTTTCCATAATCTTTTTACTAATGCTACTAACAAACATTACTATTACATCATGGGCATGTCTACTTATAGCATTTGAAATTTTATTTTCTTTCCCTTTTATGTGTTTTATATCAAATTCAAATTCACTACGAAATGCTAGCCACCTAGCTTGTCTAACATTTAAATCAAGTTGGTTGAAAAAATATTTCAAACTAATGTGATATGTTACCAAAATATTTTTTTCTCCTAATAAATAGTGTCTCCAAATTTTTAGAGCATGTATCATTGTCGCGAGTTCTAGCTCATACACTGCATAATTCCTTTCATGTAATTTCATCTTCATGGACTCATAGGATACTAATACATATTCCTACATTAGCAAGCCCTAAGGGCCCTCCAAATAGGAATTGGTATAAACAATGAATTATAGCAGCTATAGTGAAAAGTTGTCTTAGCTTGTCAAAACTTTTTTGACAGCTGGTTTTCCACTTAAACTTTATTCCCTTCTTCTACAAGGAAGTAATATGATAAGATAATATTGAAAAGCCCTCGACAAACCTTCGATAATATCCCATGTCCCTATAAATGAATGAATTGCTGACACATCCTTAGGTTGGGGCCAATTCCTAATAACCTTAACCTTTTCAAGATCAATACATAGCCCCTCCTCAAAAATAACATGACCTAAATATTGTATTCTATATCTGTAAAACTCACATTTATTGAGTTTAGCATACCATTGATGTTCTCTTAGGGTTTGCAACACTAATTTTAGATGTTACCTGTCTTTTTATTCATTTTTAGAATACAATAGAATGTCACCTATGAATACTAACACAAACGTATCCAGATATTTATGGAGTACACTATTCATTGAGCACATGAAGGTTACTGGTGTAGTGGTGAGAACAAAAGGTAACACTATGAACTCATAGTGACTGTATCTAGTTCTAAAAGTTGTTTTATGAATATCTTCATGTTTTATTCGTAGTTGATGATAATGAATCCTTAAATAATTTTTTTTAAATATAGTTTCTTCCTTCACTTGGTCAAACATGTCATCAATTCAGGGCAACAAGTATTTATTCTTGAGAGTTGGCTTATTAAATTGATGGTAATCAGTGCTCATTCTACATGTGTCATCTTTTTTATTGACAAAAAGTACCTGTCCCCCCCCATAGTGAGACACTAGGTCTCATATACCCTTTTTTTAATAGCTCATGTAATTGCATTTTCAGTTCTAATAGCTCTGGTATACTCATTCAGTAAGGAGATCTAGACACAGGGGTGGCATCTTGTACTAAATCGATGGAAAAATCTGTCTCTAAGAGGGGATAAACCAATAATTTCCTTTAGGAAAACATCCCGGAATTCATTGATGACAAGTAAAATATCTAAATTTTCCTTTATTTTTAATTCTTTATTAATTTCCACCTGGACCATATATATCTAGCATTCTTTCCTAGCAATCCTTTTCAACGGTAATGCTGAAATTTGTCAGACTAATATTGGTTTTAATTTACCTTTAATGAACCGATTTTTCCCATTTTGACCCCTACAATTCATTTTTTTTCTAAATAGTTGATAATAATGCCACGTCTCGCCAACTAATCCATACCTACTAGTATATCATACTATCCTAAGGGAAGAATTTTCAAATTCTCCTCTGTGAGGTATCCATTTAAATTGATAGGACACTATTTCATTTTATAGGTCACTTTTCATTTGGTACCAGATGCTAACTGTACCAATCTAAAATTCTTGATTTTTTTATTATTATTTTAAATTACATCTTTCCATGGTCTTAGGGCTAACATAACTCAAATTAGCCCCTAGATCAATTAAAACATACACATATTGGTCTACACTAGTACCTTCAACCTCAATCATAGTAGATTGATGCTCTCAATATCTGTCTTCTAGTGCAACACTAATCGTGGGAATATTTTTGGCAACATCATTCATGGTCATTACTTCATAAATTGCTTGAATATTTTGGACATATCACAGATTATGTGGGTAGTCCCTTAATAAGTGTGGTTCGCCACATCCCCAACACTTCAGGGGTTCCTTTTCCTTGAT
>APFE030636756.1:0-10053 GCA_000404065.3 Pinus taeda
AAAACTTGTTGTGAGACTCAGATGGTGTCTTCTTAGCTTTCTTCCAGCTTGGAAGAGGAAATTTGAACAAAGGTATGTTGAACTTTTTACTCTATGCTCTAGTTAACGGCCAAGATGGAGTGAACTGAGAATTAACTCTATCCTGAGATATCTCAGATTCTTCTTGTGATAGCGAAATCCCCTGTAATTTGTGAATCAAAGATTGAACTTCAGGGGCTTTGGTAAGAGAAGAATGCTCTAGATCAATTGGGTTTTCAGCAACGGGTTGTATAATATCCTGTGCAACTTCTCGCTTAGGATCAGGGGATTTAGAAGACTTTCGAGAAATTGGAGGTGAGGGTGAGGGAGTTCTACTCTTAGAATGGCCTATTAGTTTGGATTTACTTTCCATTCACAGCTCATCTCTTCCTTCTAGCGCCAAAATGTTGAATCCTCGAAATCATTGCCTCAACATGGGGGAAAACCACCCGGTCTAGACCTTGGTTGGCAACTCCTTTTCCATTTGGAGTAGTGGCTCCGACTGGGGATAATGGGACCAGTTTCCCAATCTGTTTAATGCTTGTGCTAAATGGGGTGATGTGTGATGTTTTAGAGTAATGTTTAAGCTAACAATAATCTAATCTAAACTAATCAATCACAAATGCATTTAACTTCTAATTTTAAAAAACCATCTAATCATAATATACCCGGGATAAACTTGATATATGCGAATAACAATAATTTCTAAACGAAATTGGTAATAAAGATCATTAAATTGCGATTAGAAGTGAATCCATTTTAACAATAATCATTTCATATAAAAAATTAGCCAAAACGATTGTGAGAAATATATCGCATAAATATTTTTTCATATATTCAGCATAAAATAAAGATCATCATCATGCAAAAGTGCAATAATGGTAATCAAAATTCAGACCTGCATACATAAATAATTTAGAAAGAAATGATTGCATAATACATAAGTAAAAAGGATTACAAGATAAAATTACCATTTATAATACATCCTACTCATGTGTTTTAGCAATATTGATCTATCTTCAATCCATTCAACATCATCTAACAGTACAAAAGTGCAATTTCAGTAGAAGATGCTAAATCAGATAAAAATAAATCTTGTTCCATATATTTGACCAGAACTTCCTCAAAGGGACAAAAGTGCATGTTTTGAAGAGAGTTTCTGATCAAATTTTGGACCCCTCTATAAATGCATGAGAGGGGTTTAAATACTAAAACTATAAAACTAAAAAACAGATTATTACAAAAATAGTTGAGGCAGTTTAAATGAACTGCCTCAATTTATGCAAAAATAAAATCAAAATCAAAGTAAACAAGGTGAATAACTATGTTGCATTTGATCCTTCAGATCACAAATATCCACCATAGGCTTCAACTATGTAGGCTGGCCAACTTCAGCTTTCAAATGTCCATTGAATACATCATCGTTCAGTGTTGCCTCCATTTTCTCGGCAAAAGTGGTTAGGCATCGCAAGGTCATCCATTGGCTGTGAGCCTTGACCGAATTTTGCCAATACGCCTCTCAGTCTAGCCTGGTCCTTTTCCTTATCACTTCTGCTTTTTTCTTCCGCTACCTGTTTCCATTGTTGTTAGAGTTGTTTCACATCTGGAAGGAACCCTGGAATAGACTCTGCCACTAGATTAGCACCATGTAAATTCTCATTAATATTTTCTATGATAATGTTTGTTGTTGCCGCCATGTCTCTTGTTGCCTTTTCTGCTTCTTTAAGCCAAGAATCCTAGCTTGCAAACAAAATTTCCTTATATGATTATTCTAGCTTAGGCAGGTCGGATTTTCTTCCCTCCTCAGTATTTTTCCAAGTGATGAAATCAGAGACCTTTTTTAAATATCTCAGCATATTCAAGTCGCATTTCTATGACATGACTTGCCAGTTATCACTTGTTTCACAATAATATTTCCAAATCTTTTGGCACAGTAATTTTTTCTGATGTGTCAACTGGGAATTAAGTCTGAGTGTTTCAGTAATAAACTGATCAATTTTTGGATCGTCTTTATGTAGATCAGTTATTACCTACACTTGTGCTTCCTTCTCAGCTAAGCTGGTTTAATGTTCTATTTGCATTTGTTCAAATACCTGTTGAAGCATGGCCAACTGTATCTCTACCTGCTAGTTGGATTTGACTTGCTGTAATTGTTGCTCTAGCGACATTATTTTATTTTCCTTTTCTCTAAGCAACATTTGAACTTTTGTTGCTTTGTCTATGGTCACTATAGCATAAGCACATGCAAACTAAGAGAGTCTAGTTAGCTTGACGGATCGATCGATAGGCGAGTCTTTCCATAGAACATCCATTAGTTCATTTTCAAGGGTAGTAATAGCTATAGAGTCCAATTTTCTTTTCTTTCTTTTCCTTTTCACCATAGCCTTATGTTGTGGGCTATAGAATACATCGAGAGGGGGTATTTCTTCAATTCTCAAAATTATTTCAGAGATGGGGTTAACGGGGATATGCTCCACTTCTTATTCATTTGCAGTTTCTTCCACTGTAATTTCCAGAGTTCTTTTCTATTGTGGAGTTTGAAACTCTGCCATATTTTCCTCTATATTGAGACTTTATTAAAATTATCCCACTCTTCCTCTAATTCTATTATTGTGGGTTTTATTGGTTGTGTAGAGGTAGTATGGATTTAAACCTACTTGCTAGCTAAAGCTTATTCAACTATCTTCTATCTAGATTGGGCCGTATCCTTTATTGACTCAACGCTTCTACTTTTGCCATTTTCTGATGACTCTCACGATTCCCTGATAGATTTTTCTTGAGACTCTTCCCTAGAATCGGATTTGGAATTTTCTTTGGAGTCACACTGGGTGTAGGCTCCCTTATTGGTTCAATTAATAATTGGTCCAATGGGACCATTTCCAGCCTTCTTTCTTTGTAACTGTAAAAATTTTCTAGATCTTCATGGTAAAAAAGTAGTTGTGCCATATGCTTCACCTCTGTAAAGGTGTTTTCTGCAAAACGATATCATCAAAAACATCCTCCCCATTAGTGAATACTTTTATTTTCACCAAAGTGTTGAAATTCTTGACAGTGTCAAACGGGTCATACTGCCGTCTAGGGAATTTGGATAATTGCAGAGATAGCATGTTCTCTGCTTCTTTGAACATGTGTCTTAGGTCGTGTAGTGAAAATGCTTTGCACTGTACAGGGAATGTAGGCTAAATGGCCTTTCTTGACTCTTTTAGTGTATGGCTTATTCCTCCCTCACTAGTTGTTTGATAGGCTATCTTCCTAGCCATCAATTTATCTGGAACATAGTATCGGAGGATATGGGGGGAGGTGATGCTGTCAAAAACTCTGATATATGTAAATGTTTCCTCCTTGAATCATCTAGCCACCGGGAGGATGTCAAATCTAGCTTCTTGGGAAAACCTGGGGGCATCTCGATTATAAAGCCGCTTGTGAATAGGGAGCATAACTCCATGGAAAATCTTGAAAAAATGTGCTTGAAAATTGGATTCCCACATGACCTTGTGGTACATGTGAATGGGAAGTGGATTTCGAATAGTCCATTTCCATCCCATGATGGGGAACTTTGAACTAAAACAAATAGCATCCATAACATAGGTGCTCATAAAAAATGGAGGGTAAACCCTCGAAGCAATACTTCTTCTCCTTCTATACTCGATAATTGTTTTTGTTAAATTGTCTAACAAGATTTGGGCCAAATTCATTATAGTTGCATTAACGACTGCGTCTATTAACGACAACCACTTTGGGGATAACTTAGTACTATTTGGTCTGCCAAACCGTCTACATAACATAGCCACTGCAAAACTATAAGGGGGACAAGTAGACACAGTAGTGTACATACCAATTTTGTCTTTCTTGATTTTCTCTTCATTATTCGACCAAGACGGGTGCAATCTGTTGGGTCACTATTCTCTTTAGAAAACTTCTATACGAATTTCTTGTTGTAGACAACCGGTGGCTCTGGTAGGTGGTACATAAGCCGTAGGTTGTCCGGGGTAAAAGATCCAATGACCTCTTGGCTTCTCGTCTTGAATTCTCTGTCTGAGATGTCGGCTTCATTGAAAAACCATTTTACCATGTCGATATAAGGGATTATCTTTAGCCGAGCGAATATGCGGTGAAAAAACAAGCAAGTCGTCTCTAGCATAGAAGTGTATGAGGAATCTGGTCTGTCAGTTGTAACGTTTGTTTCCATAATTGTCGGTTGTTCCTCCTCCAGTATGTTGTACAAAGCCTCCCATGTAGAGGTTCCTCCCTCTCTGTTGCATGTGTTATCTCTGAATAGGGGAGTCATCTCTATCTTCTCAGAGGCTACAACCTTGCCTTTCTTCCCCATTGTTCTCAATGCTTTGCTCTGCGGGTTTTTCATGAAATGAAGAAAAACAGCTATCACACACACAAAGATGAACGTAAAAATTAAATAATGCAAATAGCTTGTAAAGGTGGTAAAAGAAGCATTATTTGAATGCACGTAACAAGATATTGTATCAAGCTAAATGGATTTTCACACATAAATGCAGTTATTTCCCACTAATGCCCACAAATGATTTGTTATCCCTTAGCTTTATTGCTCATAAATGTTTGCGTCATAAAACATGATGAAATCTTCTAGGGTGGCGAGCCTTTGTACTGCAATGATAGTGATTGTGCGATTTGCGAAGCAATATCGCAGATTACAATATCACAAGATGTGCCTTTTAGCATTCTTACCTCGTGTTATGTTTCTGTGAGATGTGAGATGTGAGGCGTTTGTTAGTTGTTTGACGTATTGCTAATCGCTAGGTTTATCCTATGCAATATACTTGACTGACTTTAAATATTTACTTTAAATATTCTAAGGTGTGGGTCTGGGCGCCAATCGCATTTCGCAATATCGAGTGGTGGAAAGTGCAAAGCATTTGCTTGAATGCCTGAAATGCGATGCAATAAAAGTCAAAGGGTCATGGCAGTTTCTCATCTCGCAAATTTCACTATATCATTTTTAAGAGAGAGTTCTTTATAAGTCATGATATGTGATGCGAGACTTGAGCCTAAAAATCTTAAGGACTTTTGTTTTTGTTGGATTTTATGATAATTTAGACCATGGAGCCCTTATTTAATAATTTTACTTGATTTTGGAGGTTTTTTAGAAAGGTCCTTTGGTGGGTTTTAGATATGCTATATATGAAAAGGTAAGTCTTTAGTAGTTCCCAAAAAGGTTTTGATTGTTATCTTTACTTTATCAAAAAAAAAAAAAGAACTAACTAAATGCTAAGTTTTGTTTTTTTGGATGAAACTTATTAAAGGGTCCCCATTTATAAATGTAACATTAACTACTATCATTAACAAATGTGGGGTTGTTGAATACCACAACAACTTGCAATATGAACTTTCATTTAACCAGATAATAGTTGTATTCATATGTACAACCATTCCAATATAGCATTTACAACAATCTCTAAAATGATTTTAGAATTGTCACATAATCAACAATTCAATCATTTTCAATTATATATCCCATAAATTAAAAGAAAACCATCATGACATTATGTATACATACATTATCATCACTCTAAAAAAATCCATAATAAAATCAACTTTTATTTTAACAAATCAAAAATTAATCAAGACCGAGAGTTACACATTTACTATGTCCTTTAAAATACATACTTGAGAAGTCAACTCATTTTCCACTTTGTTTTGTGGAATAAAGAATTCACACCATTCACCTCCATATTCAACAAGTAGTATTCAATTATTGTGGAAGCATTGATAGTCATTTCCTTTCATGGCATTTAGTCATATAAATGACCTTTCATGGCATTTAGTCATATAAATGTTATGCTAGCATCCATCCCCTCAATTCGTTTAACATATGCATCACAAATATTTTAGAATTCTTTTTCAAAATAAAGGCTTCTTGTCTTTGTCACACCCCACCCAGTATTAATGACAAGCAATGAGTGTAACATCAACAATTCCGTGACTAATCATTTCAACCGAGGGAAGCAAAAAAAAATTATTTACACATGCCTTATCAACACACACATTACAGAATGCATTTTTCAGATTTGAAGACCTTTTGGGTGGTAATCATGGCTTCATGCACACAATGCAATTCTTGCATCTACTTCATACATTTCCACGAATTATGCATTTTTTCAGTGCATTATCAAATATAATTTTTATCTCGTAAGTTCATTATGACAACTTCATCCATGTGCTAAATCTTTGTTTTGGCAGTTCTCTACCTTCACCATAAGCTTTCGAGAACAATATCAATCATGCATTCAAGTGCAAATGTATCAACCACCTACCAACGAAGTTCCCGATAACCACATACCACCTTGAGCGTATGTGGCACTCCCACATCTTTGGCGGGTGGTTTAGGTATTTACTAAAACCGGTTAGCCAAACCCCTAAGAACCGCCAATCTCAGACTCCCACTACAAAGGCCCCCACCATGGTTTTCCATGCCAATCCACTGGTCTAAAATGTTGGTACGATCCCAACAGAGCGCCCAAGTGGTCAAGTGTGAACCAAGACCGTGTTCTCCTAATTTCAAACCTAATCACGAGTTTAGCAACTCTAGTTTTCATGGTGCTATGATAGGCATGATTCTAACACATTGCAAAAGTATGAACTGGTGTGGAGGTTGCGAGACCCGTCCACATCATAACCAAACCCACCTGTGACTTGTGATCAATCGTTTAATTGGTTCGTTTATTTTCGTGCGGAAGGGTGTATACATAATCCATGGATTTGAGGGCTTAGTGCATGATCTGTATGGGCATACATTACCACCCTTTTTCACCTTTCAGACTCAGGCAGGCAGGTAAGCTCCACGACTGTTTCATGCGCAGGTAGGACTCAGGCGGGGAGAAGGCGACGTCAGTTGAAAAATCAAAGTTAGAGATGTGGCAGTTTCCTTCCTGGACATTTTAAATATGAAAACGAAATAAGTTTATAGGACTATCTTGGACCCAATTATTCTGATGTGCTGGCAGTAGAGCTGGCGCAGGTGTTGGTGGAGGTGCTGGCGGTGGAGCAGGTGCAGGTGTTGGAGAAGGAGCTGGTGGTGGAGATGTTGGTGAAGGAGCTGGCGGTGGAGCGGGTGCAGGTCTTGGTAGAGGAGCTGGAGGAGGGTTTGGCGGAGGAGCCCGTGGTGGCGTAGGAGGAGGATTCAGAGGAGGAGCTGGTGGTGGTGGAGGGCTCGAAAGCGGAGCCAGTGATGGATTTGGAGGAGGTGCTGGTGGGGGTGTCAGCGTTGGATTAATTTGAGTTATCAGTCAGTTATGCAATTACATCAGGAAACTGAAAATTTTATTTCATTGTGTTACAGGTTGGGAGATTCCGATTTGTAGAATATACATGCATTTTGTTGTTAGCATGTGATTTGCAACAATATTTTGTTCTCAGTATAAATAAATTTTGTGTGAGCTTAATATCATATAAATATCATATATATGGACTTATTACCTATTAAATCATCATGCAAACTTGAAAATTATTTGATTATCATATAAATATAATATATATGGACCTGCTAAATCATGGTGTCTATAAAGATCAGCATAAAGAATGATTCAGATCATTATGTTTCAGAATTTTCCCTGCAAATATTCATGTTGGAGTAAACTGTCCATTCAGCTCAATATCTGGAAGGTGTTATGCTTATGCTCAACTAATTTGTAATTGGCGATTCTAGATTCTCATAATGAAGTATGACAAGTTTGTTCTACATATGCTATTTTTGTGTCTTTGTTATGCTTTTACTGAGTTGATTTGCATACTATTTTTGAGTCTGTATTATGCTTTTATTAAGTTAATTTTCATATGTGGCTTGTTTTTCTTGTTATGTTTGATATGTAAATAGTGACTATAGGGGAGAGATGTCTAATGTAATGTTGTGTAGGGATCAGTAATTGATATAGTACTGGTCTCGCCAAACCACCAGAAATTAAGAGATGTACAACCAATATTTAAATAAAAATAAATAACATTAAGTGCAACTATGTTTTAATTTATGTCCAAAATTTCCCAAAACATTGAGTGGGCCTACGACTTTCCATAAATAGTATCTTAAGAGTACAAATCATATTTACCCAATTAGAAAACAGATAAAACCATAAATCCTTCCAAAATGATTTATTCTAGAAGTACAAAGTAGTAGTCACTTCAACCCCCACTCATTAGATCTGATGCTATGTATCCCAAATTAATATCCATACCTTCACATAATAAAAGTGAATGTATGTCACCCATAATTGTTGTGGTGTTCATAATAAAAGTGAATGTATGTCACCCATAATTGTTGTGGTGTTCAACATTTAAACCCATAGTGTTCAATAAATGACACCCAACTTAATAACTTCAATAAATGACACACAACCCATTCTATTTCTCATTAAAACAAATCAAACCAAATAGATCAACAAAAACAAAATTCTCATCCATTGGATCACATCCAAATCAATCTAGATCAATCATTCAAAATGAACTCAGTGCAATCCATGTCCATCCTTGCCACCAATTAAATTCAAATGCAAAAAAATATAAAATAAGTTCAACCATTGTTGAAGTTGCATGTTTAGCATTCAAACTATTCACCAGCCCTGGAGACAATCCATCAGAAAACATTTGACAGTATATTCAGGTTAGTTATTTCAATGACAACACATTTTTCTTACCGATTTATTTTCATTTCTCACAATTTTATTTTAGTTTTCTTATAGTTTTATTTTCATGAAAATATATATATTGTCTATTTTTCTATGTTCTTAATCATTTTCAAGTTGATTGGAAAATATGACACAACCATAATGACTAGTATGGCTAGCTACAGATGAAAAAAAACAGAACTAGTGGAGCTAAACTTTAAATTGAACTGAAAACTACATATTCTAATCCTCAAACCACATATATTCATTTCTTCTTTTATTGAAAATAAATATTTCATTAAAATTTTTTCATGAGCAAAAATAAGTCCAAAAATCAATGTGTGATAGACAATCTAGATCAACATCTTAACCAAAAAAGGAACTAGGTGACAATTTTATAGTTGAAATTCCTCTTAGAGCTTCCTTCATGTCTGAAGAGTGTTAGCTATAGGAATAACAATAGTATTGACATTAGATCTGTAAGTTGCCAAAGAACCCAAAGAGGTTTATGAAGCATTATTGTCAACAATAAGTAGAGGGGTATGCTCATAGTACCAGAAGAAGGTGGAAACCTAGGGAAAAAAAGAAATGCAGAAGTCAATGAAGCATTACAGTCAACAATAAATAGATGGGTTTGCTCATATGACAAGAATATAGAAACCCAAATGTTCTTTTGGGCAAATTCAATACTAAAAGCATGCAAATATGTGAGTAGAAGCAAACATGATAATGATATCAAAAGGAATGAAAATGGCTTAGATGATAAGAATGTAGAAACCCAAATGATCTTTTGGGAAAATTCAATATTAAAAGCATGCAAATATGTGAGTAGAGGCAGACATGATAATGATATCAAAAGGAATGAAAACGATGCAGCATTAAATCATTTGTCATGCAACCTAACAATAACTAACTGCAAGAAGGTGGTAATGGAGGAGAAAAATAAGTTATGAATAGGATCCCATTTGAAGCAAAGTGTGAAAAGGCTTTCGTATATATCTTATGATGTAATTCATATATCTATGCAGGTTGGCATTTTTGTGGATGATTTTGCATTGTCAAATCTAGAGTTCTCTCGAAGAAAAAATATAAATATCGTTCAAATCTTGGTACTTAGAGACCTAATGAAACTAAACAATATTGAAAAAAATGAGGCTAAACAATTTAATTCAAATAATTGTTTATAAAAATAATTAAACAAGATCAACATCTTAACCAGAAAGATCACTTTGTTTAGTTGAAATTCCTAGGATGTCTATGAGTGTCTCCAAAAGTGCCAGACTTTAAATGGAGACTTCACAGTTTTCAAAATTTAAGGATTGAATTCAATTGAAACAACAGTAAGCCAATGCACTTTATAGCTAGGTCCAAGAACACATCTAAGGCTACCCTTAGCAGCCAA
>APFE030636757.1:0-13083 GCA_000404065.3 Pinus taeda
AAAAGAGAAATGCTAAAAGATTGAGCTCAGAGGAGAGAAGCTTAGTGAGGCATATGTAGCAAGAAGGAGAATTATTACTGCAGAGGTATTGTTGTAGCTCACAAAGGCAATTCCACAAAGGATGTTGGTAGAATTGCTAAGGGATGAAGAAAGCTAGTAAGAGTTTCTGAGTGAAAGAAGAGGTGGTCAGAACCTAGTATTTCATTTGTGATTGAAGTACAAGAGGACAATTGTGTAGATGAGTTGAAGCCTAGAAGGAGTAGAGAGAAGTGCTCAAAAGAGGTTCTAGAGATAGAGAACCAAGGGCCTGCCAAACGACCAAGTATAGAGGAAAGCTTGGTGAGGTAAGTGGCAGCAGGGAGGACTTGCTATTGCAGGGGCTTTAATACAGCTTATAGTAAGAGAGTGAGGAACTCATGAAGATGGAGAAGAAGATGACTACTGATAGTCATAACAAACATAACAGAGGTTTTGAAGAAGATCACAACAGAAGAAAAGTGAAGAAGGAGGATGCCAAGGCAAATGGCAAGAGGAGTGTGACAAAGAGATTGTTGAATTGAAAGATCAACTCAATGTATTAAGGATGATACTAGAGGAAAGCCAAAGACAAGGTTGGGTCTTGAGGAAAAAGGCAGTGAAATGGTTTGAGTTGCAGAAAAGGCTACAACAAAGGCAAGTGAAGAGCCTGGTGGAAGAGCTCAGAGAGGCTATGTTGAGAATGGAAGTTTCCATTTGTGAAACAGAACAGGGTGAAGTTCTGGGTGAAGATGAAGACTGGAGATCTGTGAAAGATCTTATGAATCACATGAAGGATTCAGAATAGCAAGGAGATATGATGACTGAAGCATCAAGTGAGACCACAAGGTCTTATGTTTTTAAAATTGATAGTTTGTGTATGATTGCAGGTATTGTAGGAGAAAAGAAACCTTTTGAAGATGTCTTTAGAATAGATGAAGATCTATAAGTAAAAGGTGACAAAGAAAATTTCTCAGAAGAGGAAGAATTTGACTAGATACAGCAGGAAGAGACTATGTGAGCTGAAAACATAGTAAAGGATCATCATTCCATCGTGATGATAGGCACAGTGGAGATAACTAGGGAAACTGTTGAGTCAATCAATAAAGAAGAAGGACTAAACTCTCATCAAAGGATCAGTGAATGGGAGACAAAATTGGAGCTATTAGAGAAATGGCTGAAAGCACCAGTAGGGAAGAAAGAACTTGATGAAGATTGCAAAGGATATGAAAGAGAGGAAGAGGAAAGAGTCCAACAAAGAAGGGAGTTGGAAAAGCAGAGGATATATACTCAGGATAGATTGCTGAAAAAGGAAGACAAAGAAATTGTCATGAATGACAATCATAAGGAAAAGGAGATGGTAATGAAAGTTCAACAAATTGACATTATAGAAGGAGGAGTTCATTATTGTGAACTAGAGCAGAGAGATATCATTGAAAAAGATGGTATGGAGGAGAGACTAGCTGACAGTCTCATGAATTCTTCTGAGAACTCAAATCAACATACTGATGTGCTGATAGAGGAGGAGAAATCAGAGCAACATACTAAGATGTTGCCAGAGAAGGAAAAGGTAATGAGGCCTTATATTAATTCTGATAATTGTTTTATGATTACAGGATTTGTTGAAAATGAGATAGACATGCTTCAAATTGAGGAGTCAGTTTTAGAACTGAAGAAGACTGGAAGTTGCCAGGATAGACATGCTAATGAGGAAAAAGAAAAACATGAAGATACTATGCTTGAAGAAGTTAAATTGATTGTTAGAATCAGTCAAGAAAGTGAAGGACAATTACTGAGGGTTGTCAAGGAAGAAGAAGGAAAATATGTTGGAATTGATGAACAAGATAGTGATGTATTTGAGGGGAATCAAGTACAAAGGAAATTGGAGGACAATTTATTTTTTGAAAGTAAATTTACAGATATTGAACAGAGGTTGTTTGGACAACAACAAGAGGGTAAGGATGAAAGGGCGGTATTAAGGATCCAACAAATTCAAAGAAAAGATAGTAAATAGTAGTTTGAAGATGAGTGGACAGAGTACAACAACAATTGGAAAAGTAATTATCAATCAAAGGATAAATTGGATATAGAGATTGAAAGAATAATAAGATTGATGATGAAGGTGCCTCAAAAGAAAACAACAGTAAGAGGACCAAGGAGAAGCAAAAAGAGAAAGACAACAACAGACTGTGAAAGCATAGCTAGTGGGAGAAAAGCAACATAAAGTGTGGAAACCTGGAGAACAACAACAAACAACATCAACAACCAAAGGCAAATTACATAACAAAGTATGAGATCCAGGGAGACAAAAGACAAAAGCACATGATCAGGAGATCATGATTATTTTAACCTTATGAGTCTGACACAGGAGCATACAACTCAGCAATCTCATTATGTTCTACTTGACTTAGGGGGTCTTGTGTTTCAAAGGAAGTTGGATTCCTATGTATGTAATCATTAATGTTTTGAGTGATTAGAATAGGAATTAATTAGATATTGTGAGGATAATTGTAAATGCTCTCGAATGTAGGAGAACATGCGTGATTAATGATGACAAGAGAGTTAGAAATCAATTATAAGTCTTGGACTAAAAAGCGGTTTCATGATTCGAGGAGCTAGAGAGGATTCTTAGGGATAAGTAGGAGTCAAAGTGGACTTAGAGGATATTTCGTATTTAGTTCAGCAGATTAAGGATCTAAACTAGAATTAGTTCAATAGAACCTTTTGTATAAATGTAAGCCTAAAAAGCATAAAGAGGAGTAGATAGAGGAGTAGTTAGAGAGTAGCTAGTGAATCAAAGAGTCAGATTGTAAGCCTATGGGCAAGAGAGGAACAAAGGCCACTGATACAGAAGATCAGGCCAAGGGAAGAGTTCCTATGTAAATACATGTTTATTAATACAAACAACTCAATTACGAGTCATGTGTGTGTATGAATTAATCTTTGTGTGAATTTAGAGATTTTGTATCGTATATATATATGCAGGTGGAGTTTGGATAGAATCAGAGGCGAAATACAGAGAAGCGTAACAGAATAACTTCCAGCTGCGGTTGGGGAGAAGTTGTTGAGGCAACTCCACAGTTGCGATTGTGGGTAGAGTTGTCTTAGAGACAACAATTCCAGCAAAAGAAGTGTTGGGTAGAATTGTTGGTCAATAAGAGGTTCGAGGAGTGAACCAAAGAGCTTGTGTTACAGCGTCAGAGGAAGCCTTTAGTGTTACAGTGAAGGTGGAAGAGCATAAAGGCGAATGGAGTTAAGCGAAGGTGAGAGTCGTGGCAAAACAATGAAGGACCAGATCCTTGAAGAAAACCGGAACCACAGAAGACATTGAAGAAACGACGTAAAGCCATAGTAAAGAGTTGCGGGAGTAGAAGAGGACAAATTCCCTTGATCGTGGTTGAAGTCCCGCAATTGATCCTGACCGTCGATCGCAAAAGTCAATGCCACGTCACAGTCAACTGCAGGATTAAGTTGATTGATAACTTGTGTGCTAGTTGAAGGGCCGCAGATCGTAGGATTCAAGAGCCTCGTCATCCAACGGATATCACGCTGAGAAGAGATCGAACGTTAACTGCAAGGGCGGGCCTGAACTTTTATAGATTGAGGACTTATAATTCTCATTGGGTCCGTAAAGCTACTAAACGTCATGTAAATAGTCCCCCTGATATCATTGTGGACTGTCGGATCAAGCGGTTCTTTATCAACGGTTATAAAGCGTTGGTTTGGTTTGTTGATAGGGAAGAGGTACAACCGTCGGATCGAGGGTAAGATCAATGGTGGAGATTGAAGCGATAAATAAATTGGAAAAAGCAGACCCGAAAAGGTTATAGGTGCGGTTTCATGTTATTTGAAGTTCGGTTGTATTATCGAATGTCGCACACGAGAGACGATGAAGTCACATGATGGTTTGATGCAATACTGTGACAATCGTTGATTTGGTGAATGAAATCAACGGTGGAGAAGGTAGTTGCATATTGCAAGTCAAGAGTTCTGAAGGCATGTTCTAACGGTGGAGAAAGATTGCAGTTGCGATAAAGGAAAGCATCGGGTAATGTGCGAAGACCGAGGAAAAGGCGAAAAGGTATGGTTTACGTGTGTTGTGGAATATTTCTATTATGTAAACATTATAATAGAAATAAAGCGTTGATAGGAAGTTTATGGGTAAGTTCGTGAATAACCATAGCTATAGAGTGGGGTTGGTTATATATGTGCCGGTTTAAGGATTGATTAAAGTTAAATGGTGGGAGAGTATAGAGTCCTGAGGTAAAGGATGGATTAAGAAGGGTTAGACTATAGAAAGTCTAATGTAATGTCTCTGCATGAGATTAAATAAAGGGGCCTTAAACCTTAGCTTATGAAGGTTTGACCAAGAAAGTCATTGATATTCTTGGGACGAATGAAAATTTGCATTTTGTATGCATACTGTGGGTATAGCGGGTTTTTCCTTGCGTCAGAAGGCTTCCAAGTTGCCAGGAATACTTTGCATACCACTAGTAAGTAGAGCACCCTGATAATGTAGAATCTTGATCAACTCTTCGAGAAGCTACTCTATAGAGAGCCCAATCTCGTGTCCTGCAAGAGAAGACTTCTGAAGATGCAATCCAACCTAGGTGGAGAAGAACCCTTTCCCGCACGATCTCTCCATGGTCTCCTCTGGCTGATTATCCTACCATACTAGTGTAGTGCCCCGAGTCATCTACGAATCACTAGAGGGAAAAATACTCTCCATAGAACTGAAACCAAGTGGAAGATCTACATGACCTCCCCGTGTAGAGACCAGCTCATCCCTAAAGGTAGTTGAACTGCAGGGCCCTATAATGCTGAGGTCCCATGCTAATCTCAAAAGTATACCACCATGCTAACACTGCGCCACTTTGACTATAATTGATTGCCCATTATACTCATACTGTATCCTTCTCTCGTGGAACCTGATGGCGAAGTATCTATAAATGCCAAACACATCTCGCCTAGGCATCTCCATGATATCAAAGCCTACCCATCTAAAGCTAATCTCGATCCTGAGCAGCAACAGGGAAAACCTGCCTCGCCAACGATGAAGGCCTCAACCATCCTCCATGTGTAAACCAGAGAGTGATCTAGATCAGTTTCTACAGTGATTTTGCGCATCACGAAATAGAGTGACCAATCAACCAATTGAATCCTTAGATCCCATACCCAGATCAACTTCGACATAGTCCGAACAAGTTGGAATTCGTCCGTGCCACGTCTTTGGTTCTTGCATGCAGTGAATATATAGATTTCATGTATCATGAATCAATTAGGTTCATGCTAAACTGCCCTATGCTAGCCATACCACACAATGAGATCTGCTATCCTATCTCTTGATGGTGAACTCCAATACTGTCTGGCATCTAAACATCCTCCTGCAAGAAAGGTTCACCACCCGTTGTATATGCTCCTGTAACACCTCGGAATGTCCTACCCAAAGTGTGTCATGCAACTCCCTAAGTGTGAGCTCAAGGATGGAACATATGCTACCTCTATAGTAGATTGGGCCATCCCCAGGCTTGTATTTGCCAACTTGCGCCCTAACCATCTGCTACAACTAGGAAGGTCTCTCTCCTGGTGCACGGAGTCCCATCCAACTATCTCAAGTGAGTGTCCTGTGTTCAGTTGCTCGCACTGAGAGCGTCAAGGGACAACAACCAAATCCTCTATGATTGTAAGCAATACAAAGGAAAAATAAACATTTGAGTCTCGAGGGGTATGCCTAAGAGATGCTCAATCGTGCCCTTAACAATCTTGGGTAAGCCAAACCCAATGGTTTGCCTGACGTCCCCACCAGGAGATCTCTTTGGAGGCAACGCTCTAACAATGCGGTTGTGCAACATCATACATCACTGCACACAACCACGTACCCCTGCACTCCTCTGTGTACTATCGAACTTTGCGACATATCTTTGTGTACCACTAGATACCACTGCCTATTGCCGTACCACCCTATATTGTCTGGTATCCCACATGTACTAATGTATCAACAACGCTGCTAGTGCATCCACCATGATGTGACTCATATCTCCTCATCTGTCCTAGTAGACCTGAGTGGCCTAGCTCCTCACATACCAAGGGGAAAATCACTGTTGTGTTGATCCTCGGCGACTCTTGCACCCCATACATAAATGGAAGAGAAGCGTCTCCATATGATGTCCTACCTGGTGGCATACTAGTGCATCTGAATAACTCATGATAGGGCATGCTGGCTATCCTATAGCCTGATACATGAACGATGTGCCAAGTAGTCTCTTGAAGTCGGCACACTCTGTCAATCCAACTTGCCACTAGCATAGATCGACACTCTGATGGGAGTGTAAAAGAATGTGAGTGCTTAGGTACTGTGTCAATCATCTTGTCCATGTCAGTGTCTTCCTGCATGCTTGGTAAATGATGGAGAGCCCCACCTAGATCCCAATGCCAACTTGGGATGCCAACACTGTGGATGTCCGAAGGCTCCTGCCGGGCTATTAATTATAATTGACCCTTTTGCATAATGTCAACAAAATTGGGCAACTCCTTAATGATTTCTATGCTCACAAAATTGGGGATATTACAACCACATAACAGGAACTATACATTATGGTGAAGCATATAAATAGGAGGGATAGTGTGCATGTTAAGGTTCCAATTACTGCTGTTCTACTATGCTGCCACCTCTGAATTTTTGTAAGAATAAATTCTTTTGTTTTATTCTGATGAAGAAAAATTAGGGTGGTAACATATGCCCAACTATCTTCTACATATCCTGTAGTTGATTTAGATCTCTCCCAAACCTCTACATTTGAAACTATTGTTTATGAGATTTGAAAACAAATTGGTTTTAAATAGTTTAAATAATGCCTCCTAGGCTGCTACGCATCCAGAAATATTATTCCAAAATCCATTTAAGATTTTGTTCAGAACGATATTTATTAGGAAAATAAACATCTATTACTTTTTGACTTAATATCTGTATTCAGTTAAGGAGTGTAACCTTCATTGTATCTGTTCAAAAAATGGAGTTCATGAGTTCTTCAAATGAAGTTCTTTGTATTGGTTTATATTATATAGACAGAAAATTTGGTGCTAAAAATTTATGAAACTGGCCTGAAACAATATGAGGCCACGTACTCTGCTAACAAGTACAATTCTGAATTACATGTAAGTGAGATTATATAACTTACATTATTGATGCTAACCTTTCTATATAGGATCAGATGGTTTTCTTTCAATATAAAATATCCACTGTTGCAATGGTGTTTGTTCATATCTCAGTATATATTATTAATTGTCAGTTTGAGCAATTGCATTTTGATGCCTCAACGGAATTTGTGCCAGTATTTAATTGAAATATGTCATACCCTAATGGGGTATGAGATGATAGATCCCTTGTTCGTGGCATTTAAGCTTTCTTTTCCAGGAAGTCGTAACCTATGACACCTAAGGTGCAAGCTTCAACTGGTACATCGACCTCTTGGAGTTTTGGGAGATAACAACTATTGTTTTTGTCCTTTCGAAATTATTTAAAATATATTGTAAAGGGAATCTTAAGGTTCATTAAATGTTTGGACTTCTGTGAATTTGTGTTGTCTTTAATCTTGTAGTGGGTTTCTAAGTTTAGCGGCTAAAGCAGAAGCAGGTTTTGGACAAGTGAGTGTAGGCCCTAACTTACCTTAATTGCTGTTGTTGCTATGGAGCTGTTGGTTCCAAATCCAATGTGGAAATGCAAGGGGCCTTGGGGAACATTCATTGTTACTGGAGAAATTGGGTCATCTAGTAGAGAATGCAGGGCTGTTAATGACCATTACTTGTTAGTTAGTGAATCCGTACATAATTTTTGATCATGCAAAACAATGTGTGATCTATGACACAATTATCTAATGAAGGGCATGCCCTTCTCTGATTCTGTGAATGGCAAGAGTTCCAACTTTAGCACGTAAGTGGAGTGTCTATATGAGTACAGGGGCAAGTAATGGACACAATGGTGGTGGAGCATCCTAAAGATCAGCTGTTAATTTTAAGTTAATATGTTCTTTGCTTAGGTTAGTTACTACATTCATCCATTTGCCCATTAATCTATTAGCAATCATACAGTAACTAATGAAAGAACATAAGATATAAATGCTGAAGACAAGCCAAGACAGAAGAACACAAGAATATGGCTCAAGCCAGGAAAAAACCGCAAGGTGAGGAAAACCCTTGATCAAATCTTCTTACTATTAATCATCAAATGTTCAGCATAGAGAGAGAGATAAGTACAATGACTTAAAGTCAATACTGACTTGCCAAATAGAAGATCTGACATCAAAGCTCTTAAACATGAAGATGACTCAATGAAACTGTAATTCTGGCACCAAGGGCTGGAGATTTCTCTACTGCAATTCTGAATACTGGTTAGGGCACAAACACAGTTAGCTTCAAGTGCTGATGTCTTCCATCTGCAATCCGAGTCACTGGTTAGGGCTGCCTGCTTCAGCCCTCTTTCTCCATTACTCTGATTTACCATTAGAAGACATCCAATCACTGATTTAGAGCTTTGAGGTTCCTCCTCAACAAACCCTAAATCAGTGGCAAGATAAAGCAGTCCCAAACTCATGAAAGAATTCTGACCTGCCTGCACTCAAGCCTGGGCATATGCAGCCTAGATAGGACTTATCCATGCCTTCATAGCCTCCAAACAGCTTAACAACTAGCTGCTCTAGGCACTCTCTTCCTGTGGCCTGTAACAAAGATACACCTTACCAAATAGGACAGAAAACCATCCAACAAGCATTCCTCTGACTGCGGCTCTATTCAACAGGAAATCTGTACCCCAAATCAAGAGATATGCTGCCCAGACAGACCTCCTATCCTTCACGCATGATGCCACAGATCTGCGGCCCTTTCTCCCAAGAAAATCAAACCCTAAACAGAGATGGGTCTCATCATAAACTTGATCCTTGCCACTTGCATCCTGCCTCAGATGCCGTCCTATTTCAGAGGAGAGGATGAGCACTTGGATGTATCAAATGAGGGACAAAGCACCTCTATATATACCAATCGGTGGGGTTCAAGAGACGTGACTATTGTATTAGGTGAGGTGACATATAAAAGAGGCTGACCTTGATAATTAAATTTGAGAAAACATAAATTCAAAAACCCACTTTTCCTGATCCAAATATGACGATCTTTAGGTTGATTTTGATCCTCTCGTAGAGAGGAATCTGATGTCATAATTATCTTCTTTAATGAGCTGTCCAAAGTGGAATTTGGTCCTAGTTGCCAATTTTAACACTACCTCTCAACTAAGTGTTGATTTGGGGTAGCATAGGATGTGCACTAGCCGCAACAATTGGTGGAGAGGCTAAAGCACATGAGATCTCCAATACCCAGAAATGGTTTGGGCAGAATCTAAGCAGTTTGGGAGATATTAAAATAATTAATATTTTTAATGGAGTCCCTAAGTCTAAACTTAGGGAAAATAAAATATTAATGTGAATTAATATAAAACTGAGTTAGAATGGTCCAAAAGTCATGGATCAAGTCAGATCTAATCTTACCTGTTAATTAGGGACTTAATCTCGGCCGTTGAAATGTCAACGAAAAAAGTATAAGAGGAGGCTTGAGGGTCACTTGGAGAAAACACCAAGTTGATCAAGAATTCGATTTTCTAGGGCAGGGCCTGCTGAAGAAATCAAAGGAGTGATCAGAGTTGCAGCTGAGGGGCAGTGAATGCAGTAGCAGAGAGGTAGAGATAGTACTGGGAGCATCAACGCAGAAGCAACTAGAGGCCACGCAGAAGCAGCCAGAGACCATGCAAAGGCAGCTAGGAGTTGCACAGAGCCTGAGGAGGGTCAATGTGGGACGCACAGAGGCTCCAGAGGCCGATGCAGAGCCCCGAGAGGCTGGCACTGGGCCAAAGAGGCTGATGCAGACCATACAGGTTGACGCTGGGAGATTTCGTGGGGTAGATTGGGATTGATATCTGTCTTCGGCTGAGAGGTACTACTGTCGAGGGCATTATGTGTTGGGTGAGCCATTTTTGGCACCTAGATTGTATTTTGAAACTGCTTAATAATAAAACCCTCAGATCGCTGCATCGGTTTTCCCACATTGGGTTTTTCCGAGGACATTAGTTCAAAAATAACATTGTCACATGTGTGCTTTTTCTTCCTTCAGTTGATGATCTGTATGTATTGAGACTGTACTTGTATTTATTTTCAGTATTTACATGGTAAGTAACTTGTTAATTAACAGAACAAGTAGGAAGAAATAAATCAGAAATTACAGGAAGGATTTCTAACAGTTAGAATTAGAAATTCCAACATGGTACTGGAGCATGGTTGCAGATCGTAGGATAACTGAGGGCATCAGCCAAGCAGAGCAGTAGCAACAGAAACAACTGTCCCGAGTGACAGAGGTTGTTCCTAGCGGAAAAGCAGCAAGGAAAGGGTGATGTAGTGCCTGTGTCATCAGTTCGAGCCAGGAGGAGGATCAACGCAATAGCAGAGAGGAGCAGACTTGACCTATGTAGTGCCCGGTCATCTTTCTCAGTGAGGAAGGATTGACGCCCATGGCCAGGATGTGGGGATTGTGCAGGGCCTACAGGCTTTAATCTTTAGTTTGCTGGGGCATAGGAGGTCGTGGGTAAGTTGCGGAGTGAAGCTAGTGGGGTACTGTGGTTAGAACATTACCTAACAGGGCAAGACCAAGGAGGAGGGAGTTGTTGCTGAGTGTTTCTAGCCAAGAAATCAGGATCAATGGTGCAACCAATGTTGCACGAAGTGGGGACGTCTTTCGGAAGCAAGGACGCAGAAGTGTCATTTTCCAAAAATCTAGGAAGTGAAGCGTCTACGGAAGCGTCTGCTATATATATATATATATATTTATATTTTTTGGCATTTATACTCAAAACAAACATCCCAAATACCAAATTAGTTGTAGAAGACATGAAAACATGCATATTTTTGCATAAATCAAGATAGATATATCATCCATTGTACATTAATGATTAATTATTCAAGCATCAACCATTTAGATGCATCAACCATTTAGAATCTAGATTCTTCTCCTTTTGTCTAGCCTTTGCCTCTACCTCAATTGTCTAGGGATATTAGTCAACATTGCCCAATTTTGATCAAACTACCTAATTCAAGACTTAAAATATGGTAGAAAAAGCTTAACATGCTTGATCAATGATTTTGACTTTATTGAAAGGTAATTTTTTGCTAAGGGCGTGACAAAGGAGTTCAACAATTAACACCACCAACACTAGGGTACATATAGGGCTTGGTGCTCTTGATTAAATGCTAATCACATACCTTCATACTTGATATAATCTAATGAAATGCCACAATCCCATTGATCTTGAATTCCTGAAAACTATTAAGTCTGCTGAATTTTGAATAGGATATGAAATTCTATTTTCTCCATATGAAGTCTAATGAGGCTGGAACCACTCTCAAACATCCCAAGCATTTCATGGTAATGTTAAAAATTTAAGTAAAAGGATGAAAATGAAAAATAAAGGAGAATCTCACTTTTACTTTAAGAATTTAACATTGCCATGAGGGAGCATCTGTTATATTTATATATTTTTTAATTTTTTTTTGCCTTCATTCCTCACCCTAACCCAAGATGGACCCACCACCAACAAGCGAACTCACCAAAAAATAAAATAAAAAAATAAAAAAAATAAAAATCGGTTTTTTTAGTCCACACGACGCACTTTCCGGAAGTGTGTACTGAACCGTACGATTTGGCCTCTGAAGTGTCGCGCTTCGTATGACCGAAGCGCCGTACGAAACGCGCTTCGTATGACCGAAGCGTCGTACGAAACGCGCTTCGGAGATTCAGAAACGCGTTTCGGAGGGATGCTTCCGGAATTTCCAGGAAGCGTCCATATCAGTCCGGAACGCATTTCGGAATTTCAGAACTGCAGTTCTGGGGACGCTTCTTGGACGCATCGGTATGGTACGCGTTTCGGGCATTAGATCTGGGGGGGACGTTTCCTGCAACATTGGGTGCAACTACACTAACGATCGGAGTGGGGGCATCTCAACATTGGCAAAGGGGTTTCTAGGAGAGAAATCGAGGCTCAGAGGGAGTCACACCGAGAAATTCCGGGAGGGAAGTAGAGAGACTCGGAAGAGTTGAAAGAGGAGCAGCGAAATGGCAGTGAACGGGGTAAGAGATTGGGAGAGACTAGATGGAGCTTCAAACTTCGTAGCCTGAAAGGCAAGGATCTTGTCCGTTCTAGACAGGAATTGTCTCAAGCACTTCGCCTTGAACTCAATAGCAGTCTCAGTTAACCTGGATGAAAACGAAAAGTACTAGGAGGCAATGGCGAGGGCCAAGAGCATCATCCTTAACGGGGTCAAGGATCATGTATTACCACATATTGTCAAAAAGGACACGAAAAAGCGATGTGGGAGGCCCTGAAAAAATTGTATCAGTGTACCTCTGTGCAGAGGAAGATGCTACTGGAAAATCAGTTGCAGTCATGCCAAATGCAGAAGGGAGAACATATAGACACCTTCCTCGGTCGATTGAAGGAGATTCAGGATCAGCTGACTTCCATAGGGGCTCTTCGTCAAGAGTGTTGGCATTATGGCACAGGTGTTGTCCTTGATGGCAACCTTCTTTGGTAACAGATCTCAGTTCAGACGCTCAGAAAGTAGAAAAAGACATATATGCAGGTTCATCTAGACAAGGCGCGTATACACGCGGGTTATACTTTACAAAAGTGTGTATATGTTGGTGATCATTCTTTTGGTCCATGGCAGTTAGATCTTGGAACTTGAACCTATGCTTTGGACCATGGCGTCTCGTCAATTGTGTCGATCCATTGTTTTGGGTTCATGGTATTGAAATGTTATGGTTTTGAACCATGGTATTGGGGAAGGCCTTGGACTATAAAAGAGGAAGGAGATCTTGTGACAAATTACCATCTAGATTATTATTGAAGATCTGAAAAAGTGCTAGAGCTGGTATATTGGATGGTGACGCAGATCTGGATCTGAAGGAAGGAGGAACCTTAGCACAAAAGGAAGGATAAGGTCTATTCATGGGTCATAATGTTTAAGCCTAAATGAT
>APFE030636761.1:9827-42719 GCA_000404065.3 Pinus taeda
CCTCCACAGACCCTCCAAGAAAAGCAGGAAGAAAGTCAAACAAAGAGATAAGGGATGAGACAGCTGCAAAAGAAATGGCAACGGGGACCCAACAGCCAATGGATTCATATTTAGATAGGACAAAAGGAAGTGGAGAAAAGATGAAGGAGAAATTAGGGGCCCACACCAAGCCAGGTAAATGATGATTCTGGTCTCTTGGAATTGTAGGGTGATGGGCTCCCCCCTCAAAGCAAATGCAGTCCGAGACCTTTTGAAATCAGAACAACCGGACTTCCTCCTACTCCAGGAGACCAAAATCACTAAGCAAGAATTCAAAGACAGCATGAAAAGAAGCAGAAATTACGAAGGAATAGCAATAAGCGTAGTAGGAGCCTCAGGTGGAATAGGGACAATTTGGAGCAAAAATAAATGGCATCTTAAAGATTTCAAGCAAAATAGATGGTGGATCAGATCAGACTTCCAAAACACAACCCAGACAGAAGAATACTCAATCTATAATGTCTACGCCCCTCCTCATTTCAGAGAGAAAGCCTCTTGCTGGGACTCAATCTCCTCTGATCTTTTGTCTGCTCAAGGAAAGAACATCTTCCTGGGAGGAGATCTGAACTTAATAAGGAACGTAGATGAGAATTTGGGGAGGAACTTTTATGCAGATCCTTCAAGAGATGCTCTGGAGGGAATTATCCAAACCCACAGTCTAATTGACATCCCTCCCCAAAATGGACGATTCACATGGTCAAATAAGAGGACAGGGAAAAACAATATTAAAGAAAGGCTGGACCGTATCTTGGCACAAGAGAAAATAATGGCCAACTTCCAAAGGATCCAAAGTACAATCATCCAAGGCTACATTTCAGACCACAAACCAGTAGTGCTGCGCTTGGACAAAGGGAACTACTCGGGGTCGATTCCTTTCAAGTATAATAAAGTTTGGGACAACAGCGAAGGTTTCAGAGAGTTGATCAAAGACCACTGGGCAATGGACATAACGGGCTCCCCTCACTTCATATGGGAGACAAAAATCAAACGCCTTAGAACAGTCATCAAGCATTGGGCAAGGCAATTCGCAGCAGAACAAGGCAGAAAGAAAACTGATATACAATTGAAGCTCGCTCAGTGGAATCAAGAAAAAGAATGCACCCAAGACATTGAAGAAGATCAATGGAAGGAAAACGAGCTGTTCAAGGAACTGTACAAGCAGAACCGAACGGAAGAGGAAGAGCAAAGGCAGAAGTCGAGATGCCTATGGCTCAACTCTGGAGACAAAAACACCTCCTTTTTTCATAATAGTCTCAAGCTAAGGCGAGCTGGGAATAACATTGAAAGGATTAAGGTGGAGGAAAGGGTCCTAACGGATCAAGAGGAGATCAAGGATGCAGCGTCCAGGCATTTTCAAACCCTCCTCACTGCTGATCCTAATTATCTTGAAAACCCGAATTTCCTCAACATTGTGGGAAATCGGATATCAGAAGTCCAGAGTGCAGAACTGGACAAGGAGATCATGACAGAGGAAATAGAATGGTCAATCCTCAGCATCCAATCAGACAAAGCACCTGGCCTTGATGGCTTCACAGTAGCCTTCTACAAAACTCATTGGGAAATTATCAAGAAGGACTATATCAGAATGGCAAATTTTTTTTTCACTAAATGCAAAATGGGCAGCAGCATTAAATCCTCCCACTTGGCCCTCATCCCTAAAGACCCTAACCCTCAATCATTTGACAGATTCCGCCCCATATCCTGATGCAACGTTTCCTACAAAATCATCACTAAGATCCTGGCAAATAGGCTCAAAACCATTCTCCCTTCCATCATCTCGGAGAATCAAGGAGGCTTCGTCCCTAGAAGACATATAACGGACAACGTTATACTCATCCAGGAGGCTATCCACAGCAGTATATCCAGAAATGAAAGGGGCATGATCATCAAGCTTGACATGGCGAACGCCTTTGACCGGGTCAACCACTCTTTCCTTCAGGCTGTTTTGAAGAAGTTTGGTATCTCAGAGCACTTCACCAGCAGGGTTATGGAATGCATCTCCTTCAATTAGACAACCCCCCTCATCAATGGTAGACCCTGCTCTGCCTTCAAGAGTTCCAGAGGGTTGAGGCAAGGATGCCCGCTCTCTCCTTTTCTCTACATTATCATGGCTGAGACATTAAGCTTGCATCTTGAGAACAAAAGAAGGTTAAAGGAAATAACAGGGATAGACATAGTCCGAGGAGCCAAAGGGATCAACCACTCCCTTTTCGCGGATGACACCCTTCTAATAGGGGCGCCTCAAGTTTGATGGCCAGAAGGTTCAAGGAAACTTTGGATCTCTTCCTCCAAGCCTCTGGAGGCAAACTAAGCAACAGAAAATGCATGATATACACCTGGAACGTCCCTAGACACATAACTCAGAGAATTTCTCTAATCATGGAGATCCCTGCCCAAGGGAATTGGTCCGATTTCAAGTATTTGGGGCTGCCTCTAGCCAAGGACACTATCAAATCTGAGATGTGGGTCAAGTTAATTGAAAAGCTGAGAGGGAAACTACATAGCTGGGGTATGTATTGGCTCAATTTAGCAGGCAGAACAATTCTCATTAAGGCTGTTCTATCAGCCCTCCCAATTTATCAATTTGCCATCACTCTAGTGCCAGCAAGCATACACAAGCACATGGAGCTGATAATCCGAAGCTTCTTGTTGCAAGGGGGAAAGCAGGACACAAAAAAATTCAGCTTGGTTAAATGGAGCAAGGTCATCTTGCCAACAGAAAAAGGAGGACTGGGAATTAGAGTCCCAAGGCTTGCAAACATAGCTATGGGTTTCAAACTAATCTGGAGGATTCTTAGTGAACAAGGTTCTTGGTGGATAGAGATCATCACGAAAAAATACCTGAACGGGGTCAACAGCAATATCCTCTCGGAAACTATCATTGATAGACATTGCACCCCTGTTTGGAAGCTTATCAAAAAATCCCTCCCCCAATTCAAACCCCATATCTCAAGGGCTCCGGGTAACGGGAGTGGAATTAGTGTCTGGGATGACAGAATTATGGGCACTGAGGCAAGAGGAGCTCTTCCCAAGTACAGGCCCCTACAACAATGGATGATGCAGGCAAACCTAAAAACCCTCTACGACATCTCTCAGTGGGATCAAAATGTTTGGAAAGGTTGGAAATCTCTCGCCCTTCCCAATGACCTCACGAACATTTGGGCGGACCTCAAATCCTCCTTTATTGGCTCAGCTCCCACCAACAGAATTTCTGAAGATAAGTTCATCTGGGATCCAAGTGGAGGTTGCTATACGGTGAAAGAGGGATACAAAACCCTCCAGAATACTCCACCAATAAATAACTGGCCCCTCCACAAAGTCGCTTGGAAAATAGAAAGTCTGCCCAAGGTTAAATTGTTTAACTGGACCCTCCTTCATGGCAAAATCCTTACTGCGGAAAACCTCAGAAAGAAGGGCATCTAAGGCCCCTCAATCTGTTGTTTGTGCAGGGAGGCGGAGGAAAGTTGCAGTCATCTCTTCATAGGCTACCCCTTTGCAAGAACTTGTTGGAACCTTATAGCCTGCCCTCTAAACACTGGGGATCTTCCCAATCAGATCGCCACCCTTCAAAAGAACTGGGGGAACTATTTTCCTCAAACCAATAAAAGGAAGAATCTGGCCTCAAGAATCTGGAACAGCATTCCCTCAAACCTGTGCTGGCAGATATGGATCACCAGAAACAAGTGCATTTTTAATGACAAGAAGCCTTGCATAGCTAGAACAATAGCCAAAACAGTGGTGCTCATATCTGAGACCATCGAAACCAATGGCTTTAACTAGATTGATCTGGAGCAGACAGAGGCAAAGGTACAAGAATGGGTGAACAAATTTAACATTGAAGCAAGAATTAAAAAGAAGCCAAACACAGGTAAGGGAAATCAGGAATGGAAGCTGAGAGGAACAAAGAAGGAAGTTGAAAACTGGATTCAAAAGCAAAGAAGGCCAACCCTTCACTTTGACGGGGCTTCTAAAAATAACCCAGGACAAGCTGGGGCTGGTGGAATCATCAAAGACTCCCAAGGGAAAACCATAGTAAAATATGAATGGGGTCTTGGACCCATGTCCAACAACAAAGCTGAGGCCTACAACCTCCCCTTGGGAACCTCCATTTCCCGGAAATTAGGCCTCCAAAACCTTTTCATATTGGGGGATTCGGCAATTATCATCGCATCCATGTCCTCAGGGAAAGAATTCAGGCAAACTGCCCTTAACAGAATCAGAGGTAGGATAATTGAGAACACAAGGACAATCAGAGAAGTCACCTTCAAGCATATTCTAAGAGGAAACAACTCAGAGGCAGATGAACAGGCTAACAACGCCATAGGTAGGCAAACAGGTCAGGTTAAAGAAAATGAAAAAGTGTATGAAGAAGCCATTCCTTAAGAAGGCTCATCCTCCCAGGCCTACAAGTCACCTCAGGCACGCTCATCAGGGGATCCACTCCTCCCCCAGAACTCTTCACTCTCCTCCTTTTCGTACTGAGAGATCAAACAGGCAGCGTATGATTAAAATCAACCCTCAAGATTTGGTAAGGACCATCAAGTTTTGTCTCAGCAACACTCAACATCAGAGCAGCGCAACCAATGTCAGATTGCACAAGCGCGTCTATCACCTCAGCAGGCCTTCGGACAGCAGCACCATCTCTCTGAAGGATCTCCCCTCTCCCAAGTACAGATCTCCTCAGAACTGGACAATTCATCATGGAAGCTCCTCTGTTTCTATTTATAGCAGGCCGAGAGATGGTTTCCTCACAGTTCAGTTCAAAGCGACGCCCTTATTCAGTGATTCCTCCAAGCGCGGTTCACTCTCGATCGTGGCCCTGCGTGCTTCATCTATCAGCATATTGCTTCTGGTAAAAGCTGTTTGTATTGTGACTCCTTTTTTCTCTGACCTTCTGTGTGTTTCTCCTTGCAGAAACCCCGTTTCCTCATCTCAGAATCTCCTCCTCATTCTTCAGCACCCCTCGCCCCCTCCTCATCAGCGCCCCTCCCGTCTGTATATCCTTCCTAGCGCCCCTCCCTTTCTCCTCTATCCTTTCTGCATAGCCTCGCGGTGTCCCTCTCTTATCATGGCGGAACAAGCCAGTCAGCAAAACCCTCAGGAGCCCACCATCAACATTGACAGGCTCTTCAGCAAGGATTGCACAATGTGCAAAACGCACACCTTCATGATCAACAGACTCAGGAATCAGCTCAAGGAACTGAAAGATGATTATGAATCAGACACCAGATCCAAGCGAAAGAAACTCGAGAAGCAGAAGGTGGAAATCGAAAATCTGAAGGGTAGATGCAGCCACTTGGAGGAAGCTATTGAGCAGATCAGAGCCCTTACCCAAAGCTACCATGCTGAGGCCTCAACAAAAGCTAGTGGCGCTCGGAGGGAACCTATCCCTGATGTCTCGGTCACCCAAAAACTCCTTATGATCTGTAAATTTTGTTTGCTATGTGGTGTTTTTGTCAGGGAATATAGCCGTTGTCTTTTTATTTTCAGTTACAAAGGCATCAAAGAGGATAATGGGTCTGCGTACCCGGTTTTGATCCTCCCTGCCCAAACTCCGGACATCTATGTAACAGATCTATGTTTTTGATTTTGTAATACAAAAGTAACCAACTCTGTTAAAAAAAAAAAAGGATAACTATAACGATCACAGGATCCCTAATTTGGAACGCGACAAAGCAACACAGAGAGGTCATCCATCAACATAGCTTTTGGGAGATAAGGGACGAGAGGACATAACGCTTCTAGACAGATTCATGGCAACAAAGACCCAAAATTGCAAAACTCTTACCTTGCACAAATCATAATGGAAACGATATTAACCAGGAGGACAATGTAGCACAATTTTGGACTCTCAACACTATACAAGGATTCAGGCAATGGAAACCTTCTATGCAAATAACACAGTAAGAAACGGAAGCTTATAACACAGAGTTACATAAAGAGCTTACCAGTAGAAGAATCAAATTCAATACTAGAAACGATGTACTCAGATGGGGATATACACCGAAAGGAGTATACACCACTAAAGAAGCATACCAGCTAATGCTCCAAACATAGGAACCAACATATCCTGCTTGGAATCATATCTGGATTGCAGGGATTTGGCCAAAAGTTTCCACTTTCATCTGGCTGCTATATCATCAAAAAATTCTCACTTGGGACAACTTAATCAAAAGAGGATTTCAATGACCATCCTACTGTCCCAACTATCAAAACAATGAAGAAACTATTCAACACCTCATGGACTCCTGCCACATGGCTAATCAACTCTGGGAAAAGCTTACTTTTAGATGTCAACGATCATGTAGACTTCTAGGGGATATAAAAGGCACCATTCACAACTGGACTCCAGAGCCCTATAACAGCAAAGTTCTCAACAAGCTATGGACAATTCAACTAGGCTTCCTTGTCTGGACAATTTGGAAGGAAAGAAACAAGCAAATTTTCAAAAATCAAAGAACTTCCTTAGAAATCATATGGACTAACTTATGTCAGAATATCAAGGAAACTCTAGTGCTACACCAATGGAGTGCTGAGAACTTTCCTACCTAGCCTCAGGAACTAAGCATATGGGCTAATTGGAACCTCCAGCTCCAGCAGGCACAATTGGATCCTAACAGACCCAGCACTATTACCAAGTAGCTCTTACATTAGATTCGCCCCCCACAAAATGTGATTAAGTTAAATTTCGACGGTGCCTCCAAGGGAAACCTAGGGAAAGCAAGATATGGGGGCATATTCAGAAACCATGAGGGTCAACCCTTGCTATTGTATTTTGGCTCTATTGGATGGGTTATGAACAATTCTGCTGAACTGGAAGGCTTATGGCTAGGTATGAACCTAGTTCACCAACATAATTTTCATCCCATCATTATAGAGGGGGACTCCCAAATTCTAATCAATATGGTTACTCAAATCCAACAAGGAAGCACTGCTTCGAGAGTTTCCAAAAGCTGGAGATTAATGGCCAGGCTTGAACTAATAGAGGAATGGATGAAGAACGGGAGAGCAATAATCTTTATTCATGTGAAAAGGGATAGTAACAAAGTTGTAGATCTCCTGGCAAACATTGGAATGGAACAGGACCAAATCCTACATTCCGGAACAATCAACATTCTAGATGACCACAATCAATTGCAAGCTTGCACTGACCTGGTGTACAAGGAAGCTCATCCCCTGGATGTGGGTGGAAATGGCGGTAGCTAAGGTGGCTGCCAACTAGGTTGGTGTGTGGTGAAAGCACATGGCCTCCCACAAGGCGGCATAGAAAACCAAAGATGGCATTAACCATAGCCATACATGTGCCTTGAATGAATACTGCCACCACCCTGATAACCGACCTCAACCTCGACTCAAAGCAACGATGGGCTCTTTGGAAAATACCACTGCTGCTCCTGCAATTCCTCCTCTAGAACCTCAGCCCCTGCAATGCCTCTACCCTCATGCAGTGGCAATGCCTAGCTCCCGCACAACCACTGGTAGATGATGTTATCTTTATTGTTGCATCGACTTTGGTTCGAGCATCCATTTTACCCATAGTGTGAATCCGAAAATTTGCATCCCCTCGGCCCTGGTAGCTCATCCTTCTGCTGAATTTCCTATTAGCTCCACTGCAACGCTATAGCCCATTGAGCCCAATTCAGACCAAAAATCACCTCCAAGTGCCAAAACCATGGTGCGCCATAGGATGCGCAGCCGCAAAGGTGGGAACAGAGGAAGCCTGACTCACTCCAGGCACTCGCTGGCTTTAGAGACCACCTCCTCCCTGGCTGAGCAGAACACTGGCTGCTACCCCAACACATGCAGTGGCAAAGGTCATTTTCATTCGGGGGCCTCTGCTATGCCTCCCTCCACCTCCGGCCCTTCTCCAAGAAGCACTCCGCCAGCTCCTCAGCCACACTCCCAAAATGCTCAATTTACCTTTCGCTCTACCCTGAACCAGCCCCTAATCACTGCAACCATTACCATAAATTTTCGTGAGGAGAAGCAGAATTTGGAGGCACAAGACTCTGAGGTTGGTGCTCGAATTGTAGCACCTGAGGAACACAAAGCAATGGGTGAGGGCCGCACAGAAGTAATGAGGCTCTCAGGCGTTGCAGTGGGAGGCCACACCACTGCAGGGAGTAGCCATCCCAAGGCCAAAATGGAAATGGCTCAGTCTAGTCTTCAGGGTGCAGGGGAACGAAGCTCAAAACTACCAACTAGATGCATAGGGAAGGAAGTGAAACTGGCTCCGCAGATGAATTGGGTCATCGATGATTACTACTGCATCATTGAGGAAGAGCAACCAAAGACACAGGCAGGTGACACGGAAGCTCAGCCACTGGCAAGTGGCACCATGGAAGATTATAGATGTTTCATTGTGGAGGAGCAGCCTTCGTCACCGCCATGTCCCTAGCCACAACCTCGATGACTTCTGCTCGCCGCCTGGACTGCCACCTTGCGGACCTTCAATGTGCCATGTGCCTGCCTAGTAGACTACCACTCAGCCGCCACATGTCTCAAGTTCACTGGGACTTGTTCTTCAGTTTCTGTCTTTTAATGGTTTCTTGGGGGAACACTACAATTTTAAGCTCTTCAGTTGGGTTTTCCTTTTTAGTTTTTTCAGATACAATGATGCAAAACTTGTTAATTCATTGGTTTCCCCTGCGTGGGTAGTAAGACTATATTTTTGAAAAACTTTGGTTAAGAATTGGTTTCCCTTCTGGGCAGTTCAATTCTAGCTTTTTTGCTGGTTGATGCCTTTCTTCTGGCATAGCTAAGTACAGGCTTTGACCTCTGTGTATGATAGTTTTCTTACTTTAATAGAATTAGCCTAATTTAGAAAATAAAAATAAAAATTGATGAATAATAATAATTATTCTTCATATTGTGAACAAGATCAATGTTTTCAAGAGAAATGTAACATTAAATATTTATCTTCTAAACAATCCAAAGTAGATTTAAATTCTATGGGAAATTTTGGCAATTATTTAGTAGAAGTTTTTCTAGGTAAACTATTAAACATTAATTAATGGATAGACTAGGAAAGGAGAACACAATAGTTGATTTTCTTTCTGGGATGTAGAATGATAATATTGATACCCTTGTAAAGGATAATTTTCTTGATGAATATCTATTTGTAGTGTCTACTACAACTCTTTGGTGTGTAGATATTGCTAACTATTTTGCTACATGAAAGTTTTCCCCACAACTATCAGCTAAAGAAAGACAAAAAATCATCAAAATCAGTGCACCTTACTCATGGATAGAGGGAGAATTATACGTATTGGACATGATATGATTATTCGGAGATGTATTTGATAGGATGAAGTACCAGATATATTAAAACATTTCCATGATGAACCATGTGGAGGACAATTCACTGATAAAAGATTTGCATACAAGGTACTTATTTTGGGATATTACTAACCTTCTCTTTTTAGAGATGTCAATGAATATGTCAAAAGATGTGATAGCTACTAAAGAATGGGAAAACCCATTCCATTAGATGAGATTCCCCTACAACCTCAAGTGATTGTAGAGTCTTTTGAAAAATGGGATCTAGATTTTGTTGGTCCAATCAAGCCTTCATCTAAACATAAAAGGTATATCCTTGTTTGTACGGATTATGTTGCAAAATGAGTAGAAGCTAAGCCACTTCCTTTTGCTACTAAAAATGTTGTAGTTACATTTATTTTTGAGGATATTTTCACTCATTTTGGTATCCCAAAGGAAATTGTGACAAATCAAGGTGTTCAATTCACATCCAAGCTAGTGCAAAAAAATATGGAGCAATATCAGATCAAACATCAGAATTTCACTCCATATGATCCATAATTTAATGGAAAAATAGAATCTACCAACAAGGTACTTGAAGCAATCTTGACCAAGACTGCACTCTTGCATAAAAGAGAATGGATAGAAAGGCTTCTGGAGGCACTTTAGGCATATCGTACCACATGGAGAGACACTATTAGACATACACCATATCAGCTTATGTATGGGAAGCAAGCCTTACTACCAATTGAATTCCAGGTGGAGACTTTTAGAACAACAACAAAGTTGGGGCTTGATCTATTTGAAGCTCAAAAACAAATATTGGCAAAAGTGAGTGAGCTAGATGAGATTTGGCAAGATGTTATAAAAAGAACAAATATAATCCAACAACAAAGAAATAGATGGCGTGTCAAATTCATCAAATTCAATAAATTCAATCCAAGCGACTTGACTCTTCATTTTTATTCAAATGTTAAGGAGTTTCAAGGAAAATTTCAGACAGATTGGCTTGGTCCCTATGAAATAGATATTATTTTTCATAATGGAGCAGTTATAATCAAGACTATTGATGAAGAAAAGGTCACCTTCGTTGCCAATGGGCATAGGTTAAAGCTATATCATAAGCCCTTGACAAGAGTAGAACTTGTCAAATATTTGCAAGAAAATTATGATCTAAAGATAGTGAGAACGGAAGATTCCTCTTCCTTGTCACTAAAAGAATTATAATTTATTTTCCTTTAAAAAAATGAAAAAAATAAATAAATAAACAATAAAGGCATAGAAATGAAAACCAACATTTCTAGCATTACTATGTAGAAATATTGACTAAAAACCAAGGGGTCCTTGGCAGTCTAGCTTTTCATGTTTTTCTTCTTTCTTTTTCCCATTTCCTTTTATCCCAATTTTTCTTTCCTTTGAAATAATTTTGTAAATTTTGAAACAATATCATCAACAAAGAAGAATCACCAACATTACTAGAAATCATCATCAGAATTCAGTAGCACCAATAAGGATCAACCACATCAACAACAACAACTTTTTAAGAAAACTCATGAAGATCAAAAAGTAGCTACAAAATTTTCCAATTTCTATAGCTCCATCCAAATTCTGCAGCCAATGTCAGACCTGTAAAAATCATTCAAATATTAGGAATTCAAGAGGTATCATGAACCTGTAAAATAAACAAGTGGCTACATTAAAAGGTATGTGAATATGATATTAAGTTAATTTTTATTAAAGAATTGATATATTCATGAGCTTAAATAATAACTTTGATACACCTTTTGGATTCTAGCCGCATTATAATATTGACCAACCTACAATTTGATTATCCTGATCACAACCCACTACATCATGATGTAATTCCTCCACCACATTTAAATGATTCAAAAGATCCTAACGGTCCTACAAAATAGATCGAATAAACTCATAGAAAATCATTAATAAAAGAGGATTTTTATTTGAACTTAATCACCTATCCATTTCATTCATACCCTGCCACCACTAGCTCACTCATTCTTCACTTCTACATCCACCTTCATCCATCCAGGTCAAAGAGAGGCAATTTGAGGGAACAACTTCTCTACCGCCATGGCTGTTACTCTCAGGTTTGAGCCACATGGAGAAAATTTTCTTAGTTTTTATCCATGATTCAGAGACTAGCTACAACAGGCGAGGTTGCTTCAATTCTTTGAAAAACCCAATGGCCATGAAATGGATGTCACAAGAGCCTTTTCCAAAGAATTTGATGGTGTAGAGGCTGAAATATGAGACATAAAGCTTAAAATATATGAATCATTCATAGCAATGGAAATAAGACGTCCTTAAATTGGATAAAGTTGGTTTAAAAGTTAGAGAATTAAGGATGAATATTGGATGAATTCCTTACACAATCCTTGCATGGATACTTCTTCATTTAACAAAGAAATTACAACTATGACACGCAAGACCAAATGGAGGAACCTACTGTTAGTACTCCAAAATTTTCCCACTTGTGAATGTAAGTTTAGGACCCTACTCTTTTACCATGAGAGGTTTCTTATGCATTTTGTTGAGGGAAAAGAATTAAAATTGCCTTATTATTTGGTGTGAAGTTTGAATAAAATGGCCTTCAATATACAAAGAAAATATAGGAATATTGATAGAGCTTTGTATCACCATGGTTTGATAAAAATTCTAGTTGAAGCCCACTAGAATTCTACTGGTTATAATTAGAAATATTTTCTAGCTAGAAATCATTTCATAGAGGTCTCAGATGAAGAGGAGAGACCAAAAACTAAAAAGATTCTATGTAGAATAATTCAAATCCCTATCCCTAAACCTATTATTGAAGAAGAGGGTTTGACTATCAATGAGACAGGAGAGATAGAAAGCCTCCTAGAAAAAATAGAGGATGACACTCCCCTTAGCCAGTTTGTGGAGAAGATTAAGCTGAAAAATGACAAACAAAATTTTAGAAGAAAGAAATGTAGCCAAAATGTCAAGCAACCAGAAATCAAAAGGGAAACAGAGACATCAAGAAACAAGGAAACAAAAGAAATATTATAGAGTAGGTAGTAGAGACAAATAAAAAGTTAAGGAGAATAAAGTGACTTTTCAAGATATCAAACGTGGCAACAAAACAAAACCCTCTAGAAATTATCAATCTTGAGGAAGAAGATGATGTTGAACTAGGAGAAATGGTAGAGTCTTCATCTATCAGAATCCGACAAGAGGAACTCCCGAAATTGATCCAAACCAGCAAGAAATTTACAAATACTTCGAGACTTTGGAGCAAAGAGCAATAGATAAGGTCAAATCTCTTAAAGAAACCCACGTCAAAAACCTTTAAAATCTATTTAGAATGTTTTATTTTCTTTCTAATACATTGAAATATTATTATTAAAAATCTACAAATATATATTTAATAAATTTTACATTAAAATAAATATATACTTTTACAATATTTTTATTTTTATTTTTAATTTAAAAGGTATTGAAACAAATTACTTAGGAAATATATATATATATATATATATATATATATATATATATATATTTAATTTTATTTTTTTCCAAATTTTATAAAAATGAGAGGGGTAAGAGTTGAAAATAAATACTTAAATTTAACTATATCACCCTACATCCTACCTTTGGATCTACCAAGCACTAAGAGGAATCAATTTCTTTCACTTCAGTGGTTTGCATCTCAAGGGATTTGGTCCCTCTCAATGCTTGGTAGATCTGAAGTTAAGATAGATCTAGCCTAGTTTATTATTAATCATAACTAATTATAGTTATAATTATAATTACAATTATGATTTTTATGATTTTTTATTTTACTTTTTAGTAACTTGATCAAGTCAAAATGTTTACGACAGATTACAACGCCTCCCCCTCCCCACCTTTATATTTTATATTTAATTTAAAAAATGTTATAAAATAAAATATTTATAAAATATTTTGATTTGAAATGAGTTACTGTTTTTGGGCATGTGGTATAGACAAGCCATGGTATTGATCCATGGTATTGTAACAAATCCTATTGACAAGTTAATAATATCCATAGTAAAATGGGGTGAATATCCATGGCTAAGAATATTGTTATAATGTAAGTTTATTGTAAGTATTAATTTTTTATATGTTAATTAATTAAATTTAAATATGTTTCTCCCCACGATGGGTGAGAGTATGGGACAAACGTCATGAATATGATTAAAATGACAATAGATCATTGCCACTTGCCCAAGTAAATCGATAATCGAATACAAGGGTACTACAAATTAACTCCTCACCTATTGGGAGGCTTAACAAATTCAATGAGTAAGTGTGTGAGCCTAGATCTTGATTGCAGTAATATGATGGATCAAAATAATGGTATCATTTAGTGCCTTGAGCAGCGATAAGGTGATCATTGCAGAACCTATGTAACAACCCTGGTTAAAAATTCATGTAAAAAAACATATGACCAAGGTCATTGGACATGCATTCTAAGCTGAACGGTGGGAAAAACATCATAGTGGGTGCTTATTTGGTTGATTATGTCTAAGGAAATTGGCAAAGGAAATGGCAAAGACTTTGGAAAGACAAGAGGCATTATTTGAAATTTTATTTATGAAAACAATGGAAATTAGGAGAAAAGGAAGGTGAAATTTTAGAGGTTGCAAGTGAGGAGGAAAATGAAGGAAAATAATGGAAATTGAAGAAAATAAAGGCCTGATTAATTAAAAAACTTATGAGGGCCAGTTTGTAGACTTTTGTTAGTTTTAGCTTGGAGCTCTCTATTCTAATCTCTCTCACACATGCTCTTGGACACTTAGAGTTTTATTAAAGCAAACTTGGAGGAATGTGGCATACTTGGGATTTGGAGCAAGAAAAAAAAGGAAGAGGAGGAAAGCACAAGAGGACATCGGGAGTAGTTGGTACAATAGGTTTGTCTTGCATGCACTGAGTTGCATGTATGATTTCCTTGCTATTTTTGTCATGCATGACATATGCATGTAGTTTATTGGTTGTGATATTTCATTGGCATGGAGGATTGCCTAGATTGATGATGGATTTTCCTTAGCCTTTTCATTTCCTAGATAGCCATTGCGTTGTGGGTTTCATCTTTATTTTTCTAGTTGGTGCTCATGTTCCTTTGGTTGTGGGTTTATTTATTAGTTCTTGGAGCCTTGGTTGGACAAAAGATCTGGAGCCCTATAACAACTTGGGTTGAGTTACTAGTCCTAGAGCCTTGGTTCGAAAAACTCTCTGGAGCCCTTGGTGGGTTGAGTTACTAGTTTTTGAGCCTTGGTTGGACAAACGCTCTAGAGACCAGTAACAACTAAGGGTTGAGTTACTAGTCCTGGAAGCCTTCGTTGGAACAAATGCTTTGGAGCTCTATACAACTTAGGTGTAACCAATATGGTGATAGTTATTCACACTCGAACGTGAGGTGGAATCACTAGTGGAGGGTTGAGGTGGTAGGGCCTCTAGAAGCCCTAGTTTGGTTTTGTTGGATGTGTTCCATGAGATCCCACATTCATGCTTGGAATATGGCATGGGGGTGACTAGCTTAAATAGAGATTTGGTTCAACATATTCTATGATCGGGTGGTTCGTGGAAATCCTAGACCTGGTTACACTTTTCATATGTTAATAAGACATTATTTCCTCTCGTATCTGATGATTGAATACACTTGTTTATATGTGGATTTTATGGTTTTTATATCCTTGTTATTTCTGTTGGTTATATGTTGGTTATGAGCATGTTTATGACAATGATGATGTATGGATATCATCATGTTTTTATTTGTAAATAATTGAACAATGAATATATGACCTAATAGATGATAATGCAACTAATGTGATAAGGCATCAATGATTCTCAGTGATTATCAGATAAGTATGAGACCCCTATGCTTAGATCTATTGTTATGACCTATAGAATGCATATCTATGACATGTTTGACGAATTCCCTGTCATGTCTAATAGGGATCCAATCAAGTCTTTGTTCAATTATTTGCATTTGTATCATTGTTTTGATGTTACTTTTCACTTCTGGAAGTTTCATGAAGTTCTGGGCAATGGATTAAGTCCTGACCCTGAAAAAGTAGCACAAATCTGGGGTCACTAGCTCTGAACTAGCTGAAAGGGTCCCCAACTGCTTGCATGCCCTTGTTGTGAGAGTGATTGAAGGTTCCCAATCACATGCTTGCCCATGTTGTGAGAGTGATTGGAGGGTCCCAATCACATGAATGCCCATGTGATGAGAGTGACAGAGGCTCTAGGTCATTAAAATGCTAAGTTGTCTTAGCGGTTGATAACCTGGAAGAGTTGGCTGGCTCCTGAGGGTTCTATGGCATGTGTAGAAATTTAGATTGTGTTATGTTGGTTCCACTTCCTTAACTATACTTGGGGAGTTGAATTAGATCATAGTGGCCTCTAGTCACATGTTTACCCTAGTGGACTAGTTAACTTGGGTAAATGTGGGAGGAGGGTGTTACAAAGTGGTATTAGAGTATGGTTCACCCCTTTGGATTGGATAGGAAGAATGTGTTTATCATGCATACATGTCAGTTGCATATGTGTTCTTTATGTTTGTAGACTATGTGCTTGTTGTGTGTGCATGGTGCTGGTCATTGTTGCAATTGTGTTTCCACGTAGAAGTTGTTGATGTGCTGTTGGGATGCTTTAGTTATGAATGCATGTCAGTGTCTATATGTTGTTATGCATGCATTTTCATGGTTATGGTTATGCATGTTTAGTAGGTCAGACATGCATCATGAGGTTATTATATGCAATTAGGTCATCATGATGTTATTGGTATGTTATGATGCTACTGTGTTGGCTAAGATAGAGCAAGAGATGCAGATCATCAAAGCAAGGTTGTGGCACTAGACTCAGGGTGAGAGAAGATCGTCATATAGTTTTGTATAATTGGCATACATATATGTGGTTAATGGTTGTTATAAGAATTAGGGTTACTTAAATGCTTGTCATTCTATTATTATGGTTACATGTATGATAAATGCTAGTTGATTAGATGTAGTCGTAAGCACATGTGTCGAATAATCATGAATGATAGTAACATGTTGTTGTATGCATTATGATCATATGCTTAATGATGATGGTCATTGCAGCAGAGGTCTTGATGTTATTATGTTTTGTGTTAATTTGGATTGACCTATGCAAATGATCATGGATATGAAATTAAAGTATGAGTTAATATATTGTGATATTATTTCATACTAATCTAGATTGACTGTGCATATGTGATTGTTATGCATGAATGACAATTGTTTATGATTTTATGATGTGAACATGTTAGCTAGTTATTTCATGGATATCATGACGTTATCTATGTTTGAGTTGATATGTTGTGAAGTTATATCATGCTAACCTAGATTGATTGTATAGACAAGATAGTCTCCCCTGAGATGCAATAAGGTATGGGTTTTTATATGTCATCTACATGGTGCTTGAATGTTTGATTATGTCATCTATTTGGTGTTTGAGTGTTTGGTGTCTATTATGTTGTCTATATATTGTTTGAATGTTTGATTAATTGCATGATATGAGTATGTGTCTGTAAGCTTTCATGAAGAAATTATCTTGTTTTAAGATGGTTGTACTAATACATATGTGTTGAGATAACTCATATGTACTTGAGTGTAAGTAGGTGATAGCTGTAGCATTATGTATTATGACCGATGAATGTGAGTTTATTATTGATTATGACATGGTTCTTAGACCTGGTAAAGGTTGATTTCAAATTAATATATATGTTGTCCTCGTCTTTGGAACATGTGATTGAGATGTGTGTGCAGTTGCAGGGAAATATGATGGTTTGGAGTAAGGATATACCTTGGTTTTTGGACTTTCAATGTGAGGAGGCCTTGCCAAGGGAGGGGTCGCCCGAGGGATTGTGTAGAAAAGAAGGGGATGCTCGTGGAACTTGGAAGGTATTTGACTGCACAGTTTGGGGTGACCAGATTTCCCAAGGGACTGTGTAGCAGAGAAGGGAAGTTCAGGAATGAATTTGTTTTGGTCATTAGCATTGCTAAATGGAATCATATGCACATTGGGAATGTGACCTACAATAATGAGTCATAACTTTTCACTGAGAGGACAAGTGGTGAAAGATTATAGCGCTAGACATTGGATGTAGCTTTGGTTTTGACAATGGATTCCAAACTTCTTAGGAAGGAGGTGAATCCTGGTACTACTTTTGAGGGTGGAGGTGTAAGCCTCTAGATTCCCTTGTTGCAGATGCAACCATCGTATCCTTTTATTTGTTGGTTGAGAAAATGTGCATACATGTATATATGTATATTATTGTAAATATTGTATCGAGATGGATTTATAAAGCACCATAGATAGTATAGTTATTTCTTGGTTGAAGCAAATTTCTATGAGTGTATATGTGGTTATTATTGTAAATATTGTAGTGAGTTGTGTTATAAATCTCCAGTGAACAATTTGTTTTTCGTATCTTCACCAACGGGCATTGTATATACTGCAATGAGATGTGTTATAAAGCTACATAGATAGTACATTTTTTTCAGTGGTCTTGTTGTTTGTAGGTGTCATCAAACACCGAGGACGATGTTCCCCTAAGGGGGAGGGTTCTGTAACATCCATTGTTAAAAATTCATGTAAAAAAATATAAGACCAAGGTCATGGGGCACGTATTCCAAGATGAATGGTGGGAAAAACATCATAGTGGGTGTTCATTTGGTTTATTATGGCTAAGGAAATTCGCAAAGGCAATGGAAAAGACTTTGGAAAAGAAAGAGGCATTATTTGGCATTTTATTTATGAAAATAATGGAAATTAGGAGAAAAGGAAGGTCAAAGGTCACAGGTTGCATGTGAGGAGGAAAGTGAAGGAAAATAATGGAAATTGAAGAAAATAGAGGCATTATTAATAAAAAGGCTTCTGAGGATCAGTTTGTAGACTTTTTTCAGTTTAGCTTGGATCTCTCTAGTCTACTCTCTCTTTCTCTCATACTCTTGGGCACTTAGATTTTTCATGGAGAATGCTTGGAGGAGTGTGGCATACTTGGGATTTGGAGAAAGAAGGAAAAGGAAGAGAAATTTAGTGCAATAGGACATCGGGATCAGTAACTACAACGGGTTTTTCTTGCATGTACCGAGTTGCATGTATGATTTCCTTTCTAGTTATGGCATGAATGGAATATTCATTTTGTTTATTGGTTGTGATCTGTAATTTTCATGGAGGATTTCCTGGATTAACAATGGATTTTACTTAGCCTTGCCATTTCCTGGATATCCATGGTGTTGTAGGTTTCATATTTGTTTTTTTGGTTGGTAATCATGTTCCTTTGGTTGTGGGTTGAGTTATTAGTTCTTGGAGCCTTGGTTGGACAAATACTCTAAAGCCCTCTTACAACTTGGGTTGAGTTACTAGTCCTGGAGCCTTGGTTGGACAAATGCTCTATAACCCTTGGTGGGTTGAGTTACTAGTCCTGGAAGCCTTGGGTGGAACAAACGCTCTTGAGCCCTAAACAACTTGGGTGGAGACCAATATAGAGATGGTTAGTGATGTCTGACCATGAGGTGGAATCACTGGTGGAGGTTTGAGGTGGTATGGCCTCTGGAATCCCTATTTTGGTTATGTTGGATGTGTTCCATGAAATCCCACATTCATTCTTAGAATATGGCAAGGGGGTTACTAGATGAAAGAGGCATTTGGTTCAACCTAGTCTATGGTCGGGTGGTTCATGGAAGTCCCAAACCTAGTTGCATTTTTCATATGTTAATAAGAGGTTCTTTCCTCTTGTATCTAATGGATAAATACACTTGTTTATATGTGGTTTTTATGGCTGTTATACCCTTGTTATTTCTGTTGGTTATATGTTATTTATGAGCATGTTTTATGACAATGATGATGTATGGATCTCATCATGTTTTGATTTTTAAATAAATGAACAATGAATATATGACCTAATAGATGATAATGCAACTAATGTGATAAGGCATCAATGCTTCTTAACAATTCTCACATAAGTATGAGACCCCCATCATCAGATCTATTGTTATGACCTGTAGAATGCATATTTGTGACATGTTTGACAAAATGATTATTATGGCTATTAGGGGTCTAGTTATTTGTTCAAGTATTCACATTTGTATCATTTTTTCAATGTTACTTTTCATTTTTGGAAGTTTCATCAAGTTCTAGGAAGTGGCCTAGGTCCTAGACCTTAAAAAAGTGACATGAAATCTAGGGTCATTGGCTCTGAACTAGCTGAAAAAGTCCCCAGTCGTTTGCAAGTTATATTGTGCTTCAATTATAATATCAATGTTCTTTGCAATAATTATTTTCACATCTGTCGGACCCTCCTTTAGTGTCCTCTAACGCCTACCAAGGTTGTGAGTTTGCATTTTGATGCATCTCTTATTATGCATTCAACCCAATTTAGGGCATGCATGGGCACTATGGAGCTCAGGCTGGTCAACTAACCTCAACCTCTTGGCACATGACATGCCCCAGATCTCTTACTTTCTCTCCATCCAATGAATGCATTAAATGGTCTCCAAAATAGATTTTGGGTCCCAGTGGAGAAAAATTTCTTGAGTGGAAATTTGTTCAATAAAAATTCTAGGCATTTAATGGCGTGAACTCATCCAACTGCTCTTCAATCTTGTCATCCCTACACAATTGTTCTTCTATCGTTCTGATGGGGCTTCACTACCTTTATTTTCTCCTTTTCTATTTGCCTTGAATTATACAAGTATTGAGGATTCCAATTATAGATGCAATAATTTTGGTTATTGTCATAGCAATGCTCAACATTCTCATGTCTGTGACCAAAGTATTTGAGGTAAGGATGCCTTTCATCATAGATATGTTGTTGGCGATTTCCATGGGTGCAGTCATGGTACTTCGGTTTAGATACCTCATAGTCAAAGCTATGATCATGGTCGAGACTCTGATGGGTGTAGCTCCTCGCAGTTAAGAGGCTTAGGGCTCTAGTGGCTAAGGACGATTACCATTTCTGGTTTTATTTGTCTTATGCTTCTCTAATGTATAATTTCAAGTTATATTCAAATGTTTATAGCCATGGGATTCCTTTCTCTTTGCCTAGTTAATGAAGTCTGTTAAAAATTATAGGCGCAAATTTAAAATTTTGCATGGAAACCGATGGTTAGCAAGGATTATCCACTTTGGAAGCTCCTTCATTTTGTCTTATAATCTAGTTAACCGAGGTTTCCATAACCTCAAGGTTATCTACCTATCCTACTAGTCTGGCCTCCATATGGATAGACAAGCAGGGCAACAAACTCTCTTATGTAACACCTTAATAAATTAATGATAAGTCAAGCCTTTACACAAAAAATAAATTTAAATATGATTATAAAATCGATATTTTAAACCACTACTTCTCTCCCATACCTTTTTACTTTAGATTTAATTACAAAAATGTTATAAAATTACATTAAAATAAAAATATTTAAAAAATATTGAGTTATAATCTTTCTTACATTATGGTTAACATTTCACATATTGTGCTCTTATCACAAACAATTTTTTTTATTGTCAAACCAATTTATGAATACACATACATACCCGAGAAAATTTGTATAAGTTATAAATTTCTATAAATTAAAAAGTTTATTTAAAATATATTAGTGTGAATTTACTTACAGGATATAAATAAACTAATTACTTTATGTAATGGGAATTTATTTATAATATATAAATGAATTAGTATAAATAAACTACTTACTTTATGTAATGGGAATTTATTTATAGTACATAAATGAATTAGTGTACGTAAGATTTTAAGCTTTTAAAATATTATTAATAAAATTTAATATATGAGTGTTTAATAAATTTAGGTTTAAGTGAATATATATTTTTAAAATTGTGTATTTAAAATTTAATATATGAGTATATGATAAATTTATGTTTAAGTGAATATATATTTTTAAAATTGGGTATTTAATTGCGTTGGGAGGTATGATTTATGGTGTAATATAATTAAGATGTGTATTTTTTTCATATTTAGGTTTGAGGAGATATATGTTTTTAATAATTTTTCTTTTAATAGAAAAATAATGTTTTATAATTAATATAGTTCTATTTTAATTTTAGATTTATCAATAGTAGAGAGCATCAGATATTTTAACATGTAAACTATTTTGTGAGTAGAAATTTGAGGAAAGGTTGAGCCTTAAGAGGTTTGATTGTTTCTAACTTTTCTTGATAGATCTCAAGTTAATATGGACCTACATTGATTTTAAGCAACACACTAATAAAATATTCTAACTATAACAATTTTTACGTTCTCCATATTAAATTGTTAATACACACCCCTTATATTTATAAATAGAAAACATATATCCATGAGATATAATCTCTCCTTCTCTCTAAAAGTCGAATTATATGTATTATTAATCTTTTTTAGAATGTCACTTATCAATTCTCTTTATATTAAAATGTTGCATATTTATCTATCTATCTATATGTTTTTGCCTATGTATATGCATTGAATTGTTTTTTAGTATTAATATATTTAGAATGTTATATATCATTTTTATATTAAATAGTGAAGGAATTACAAATCTCCCTCACAATTTGAATTTGAAAGTAGTTATTAAAGCAATAAAAACTACCGTACACTTTCTCTATATATATTTGATATTAAAAAAAAATTATTCACATACATATTGAAATATTTTAATTTATAATTCATTTTTTTGAATATTATATATTAACTCTATATTTAAGAATGAAACAAACTACACACAGAAAATGAACTTATAACATTTTTTTTATTATTATAACTTTTAGTTTAAATATTTCATGTAAAATTGAACATAGGATGAATTACACTATGTAATATCAAAATTTATTTTTACATGTCATCTATCAACTCCATGTTAAATAGTGAAAAAAGTAATATTAAGTTGTTTTCTATTAATATTATTTAGTTTGTTAATGTAAATATTATTTTATTATCTTTTAATATAACGTTTCACACTATATCTCCCCAATACTAGACTCTAAACCACTTTTTAACATAATAAAAAACAATAACGAATATACATGTTTGGTAGTTTTAGTTAAAAGCATTATAAAACCATAATAATTCCACTCTAAATAAAATATTTTAATGCACATATTATGATTAAAACATTTCTAATTGTCTCACTATTCTATATTTTAACTCTCTTAGGAATATTTTTGGGTTAATAGTAAAAACTATATTTTACTGGAATTGAAAGTTCAAGTTGTGTAATTTACATAATCCAAGTGCCCAATTTTTTTTTTTTTTAACTTTGAATCCATTCATATATATATATGAAATTTTTAGAGTTGCAAACTTGATTTTTTTGTCAAATTATCTATGCTCTCTAGAGATGACTACAAGCTTAACTTTTGGCTTGAGAAACGGGGATCCAAGGGTATCCAAACTGTCAAAATTACCCAGGGATCGCACCTGGCCTCGCTATTCTTTAACATGACTGGATTTTTCCCATAGAATTTCAAACCGGTGAATTCACCATCTATTCTATGCCGAATAAGCTTAAAAATGTAAAATTTTATTTAAGTTTTACATTCTTACTTGAAACGATATGATCTTTCTCATTATTTTTTATATTCATAATTAAAATAAAATTATACTAACTTTTTAATTATAATATATTAATGTAAATTTACATTTATAAAAGAAATGCACCTTAAAATTTTTTTATCTCTCAATATTTCTAAGTTTTTAATAAAACAAGAATATACTAATTTTACTATGTCACTAGTGACATATAAAATCTGTTATTTTCTATTGGTCTCATTCTTCCAAGATTTGCAATATTCACTTTGGTTTTGATTTTTTTGCATATCTGCATCATAGCTACAATTTTCCAGCATGGGCATCATCCCAAAGCGGCAGCGGGGACCACCGACGGCGAAAGTTTTCGCTGCATGTGAAGGTAACAGCAACGTCATGTCACTTGAAGGAGCCGAGGAGCATCCACATGTTTAGGTGGACAGGTCAGCGCGCGTCGGCGACAGGTTCAGCCAATTTTAGTGAAGAAAAACACGACGGAGATCCTGACTAACGACGACGGATATGCTACCGACGAACAGACTTTCCGAGAGGTAGGAGTCATGCTTCAGATATAGCCATGAGGGGAGGCAAATAAAGTGACCTTTTCCTCTATCCACTGCATGGCTCTAGGACTCTCTTGGCCAAAAATAATTAAATCAAGATAAATCTAGTGGCGAAACAGACAACCCTCCAACCTGCCTAACACAGGTGCCAACCTAACGAAAGTAATTTATATTGAATTATTTATTTTTTAATATTTCCATATGGAAGTTAATGCTGTTCCTATTTTCCCGTGATATTTTTCTTTTATGGGGGTTTGGGGAAGGTGTACTTTTCACTTATAAGTTTTCAAGTTACTTTTTTCAAAATTTTGTAGGGTTTCTCTTAATTTCTTGGTAAGGTTTTTCTTAGCTACACTTAGTTTACAACTTTTTCGTTGGAGTTAAAATAGAGGATAAATTTATGTGGGAAAAAGGAAAATGTCAATTTTCTCTTTATAGAATATTTCTATGTTAATATATATTATATTAATTAAATAAACTAAAATTATATATACATATATCATCTATATACATATAATTTATATACACAAATAAAAAATGACATATTATCACTTAATTTTTGTTTAAAATACATTAATATAAATTTATTTATAAAATATAAATTAATTAAATAATATGAAATTTTACTTTTATTAAATATTAAATTTAAACAATAAGAAAAGGGATGGACAATAAAAATCAGCTACCTAATTAAAAAAACAAAATATGAATTTATCAATCTCAAACCCTGTTCAACTAGCGGTTAAGCAAATTTGTATGAGAGCTTAGAGGAAAGTCTGTTCAAGTTGCTTTGTCAGCAGTCAAGTTCAGAATCAATATATAATGTTTAACGAATAAATCCATAACACACGTGTAATTGAGTAAGTCTTCCTAAGAAGCAAATTTGGTCACAAACTCAGAAACCACGCCTATTTTTGTCTTGTAGAGTTTGATGAGGAAATTTGTGAAGCATTTTTGTTGTCTTGTAGATTTTAATGACGAAATTTGTGATGCCATGGAGGTTATCTGCAAACACCGAGAATCTATGGAGCCCCAAAGATTCACAAGGAAGACATCCCTCTGAGACCAATAGTAAACACGATTAATGGACCTACATACCATCTAGCAAAACACCTAGCCAAGAAACTAAAACCACTAGTGGGAAACACAAACTCTTTTGTGAAAGACTCAACCCAATTCATTGAAGAAATCAAGAACATCAAACTTGATCAAAATGACATTTTAGTTAGTTTTGATGTCACCTCGCTATATACCAATATCCCCATTATTGATGCCATGTAGGTTATCTGCAAATTGACAGACCCAAACACATCAAAGCTCATAGAAATGACAGATTCATCATATGGCCTCATGGAAGAGAAGCCCTAGAAACCTTCAAACAACACCTAAATAGTTTGTCCCCTTCCATAAAATTCACTATGGAAGTTGAGGTCAACAAAAGTCTCCCCTTCCTTGATATCCTCATCACTAGGAATGATGATGGCTCTATATGCCACTAGGTATATAGAAAAAGACTCACACCGAATGATATTTACATGCCTCCTCACATCATCACCCTACCCACAAACAAGGAGTCCTCAACACATTAGCAACCAGAGCCCTTAGAATCTCTGACAAGGAACACCTAGAAAAAAAAACAGAACACCTTATTAAAGTTTTCCTAAAAGATGGATACAACAAACATCAAGCTATCAAAGCCATAAATAAGGCAAACACTTGACCCAACAAAAATAAAAACTTTGATAATATAAAAGGTAAAGTCAACCTCCCTTACATACAAGGGTCTACAGACAAAATCTCCCGCATCCTAAAAAACAATGGAATTCTAACCACTTTCAAACCCTTAAACACTATCTGTAACTGCCTTAATCCAGTAAAAGACAAAATTGATCATAAATGCCATAAAGTTGTCTACTTAATTCCTTGCTCATGCGGCAAACCCTATGTAGGTGAGACTGGGAGATCCTTTAACACAAGGATCCAGGAACACTCAGCTGACATTAAACACAATCGATCCAAATCCTCAGCCCTAGCTGAACATTCTGATAAAACTAAGCACCAAATCTGTATAGAAGATACCCGTATCTTAGCTAGGAGTGATCACTATTTCATAAGGAAATTCAGAGAAGCCATATAAATTAGCAAACACCCTAATAACCTCAATAGAGACGATGGATGGACCATAAGCGAAAACTGGATTCCAATCCTATCATCCAAATCTACCTCTAACTATAATCCTCCTCTAATTAACCTAGAACAAACATAAAAGATCTAATCCATTTTAATTAAATAATACACTATGACCTTAATAAAATATAATTTAACAAAAATCATAGGAAATAAACATCAATTGAAAATATCTTAACTATAATAACTCCTCAACATAGGACAATATGTAGGGAGCCTTAATAAATAATCATGACATATAATTAAAATTAATATAAATACAAAGTAAAAACAATCACAATAAAACATAAATAAGAAGACATTATTAACTCATTAATAAATAATTAATAAATAATTGAAATACAATTTATAACATATTAAATTAATAATTAATTAAAATAAATTTAAAATAAATAAATACAATTAAAACAATTATATAATCAATAAATTATTAATTAATAAATTGAAAATAAATATAATTACAATGATTAAAATTAATAATTATAATAAATTATAATTAAAATAAATAAAATAATTAATTAATTAAAAAATTAAAATAATTAAATAATTGAAATTAATTATCAATAAATAATTATTAAGTAAATATAATTACAACAATTAAAATTAATAATTAACATTATGGAAGAGAGACCGCGCACTGAGGAACTAGGGTTCCTGACAGAATCTTCCACGACGAACAATCCGAGCACATAGCTTTACAGACCCCAACAAGGTTGTCAGGTCTGATTCTGGGACTCTGATAAGTAGAGAACAATGAGCGGTCCAATGGGGGAGGCATCAGCACCTTCCCCCAAAACTCACAATGAGGAAAACCCCACTCAGAGCGGAACTAAAACAGTAGAGAAGGATGAAACACGGCCTGCACCACAGCCGGAGAAGAATGAACAAGAAGACTTGGAACAAAAGAAATCGGACAAACCAACGACTTTAGGCAAGCCAAAGAACGCTTCATCGCCCACATGCAAGCTCATCGCTACGGAAAGGCCCAAGATCGAGCTGCCTAGTCACAGGATAAATGTGCAAATACAATACATGAAAGATCATGCCCTGATTGGCAAATTCATAGGCTTCTAACCTATTGAAAAAGCTCTACAAGGCTGGATCACTTCAAAATGGAAGCCCAAAGGTCATGTAACTCTACAGTTGGGCCCTAAGGGCTTCTTCACTGCCACTTTCAACTGCCTTGAAGACCAGAATAGGGTCCTGGATGGAGGACCTTACTTCTTCAACGCGGCAGGACTCTATCTCCGTGACTGGGTCGAAAGATTCAACCCCAATAAGGAAGATTTCAGCTGGGCGCCCGTTTGGGTACACTTGTACTCGCTTCCACTGAAATACTGGGACGAGGATTCACTAACAGCCATTAGCAATGGACTAGGTGAGTTTATAAAGGCGGCATAGGAAACTAAGCTCCGAAGATACACATCCTATGCACGGATCTGCGTCTACATGAAGTTGGGCCATGCGCTACCGGACACAGTAAGTCTTCTTCACGTTGACTTTGAACGGAATCAGCCCCTTGATTATGAACATGTACCCTTCCGTTGCAGGCGATGCCATACCCACGATCACCTCTTTCATGACTGTCCCTTAAATATGCTGCCTAAAACCACAGACTCTGGAGACAAGTCTGATCCAGTAGGCTTCACCAAGGTAACCAACAGGAAAAAGCATAACAAGAAACCTCCCTCAGCACCCAAAAATGTATCTCCATCTTCTGCTTTTCCATCCTCCAGCAACAACTTAAATATTCTGACAGATCTAGAACAGCTCGATTCAGAAACGCCCAGGCCAACAAACCCAAGCTCTTCTCCTTCCAAACCTTTGTCCCCCACTCTCACCCAAGCTAACACTAGTCATCCCTTGAAAGCCATCCCTTTCGAAAAGTCGGCCTCAGATTCGCAACCCAACCCCAATCCTGTTATTCACAAAGCCCTATGGTCTGATAAAAATATGGAAATAGATGATATTAATGCAAAACCCTCTCAGCCACCAATCCACCAGGAAGGGGGAAGTCAGCAAAGCTTAATGGAAGAGGAACCAGAAAGCTTTGATCTGGGGGAAATAGAAATCTTCAGTCTAAAGCAAGCCTGCAAAAGAAAAGAGTTTGACTCAATACCAGAAAGACAACTGGAAAATTTGGAAGTAGTGCTCACAAGGGTGCACCAGCGCAATACTTTGGGCATACAGCAAGGAGGCAAATGGGATGGGAAACATATCATTAAAGATGGAAAGAAAAGAGGCAGAAAGACAGATCTACAACGTACCATATTAATTAGGGAAATGCTAATGGAGTCGGGAAGATGCTCCAAGTTGACCAAATATTACCGATCCTTACCTACCAATCAACCATGAAGCTCATCTCATGGAATGTAAGAGGACTTAATGGTCCTGGGAAGTACAGAATGTTGAAGAACATGATCCTGCAAGAACAACCACATATTGTATTCATGCAAGAAACAAAATGCAGTACCAATACCTTAGAACCCATTTTATAAAAATCCTGGGTGGGATGTCAAACAGCAATAGTCGATGCAACCAGTGCATCAGGAGGATTAGCCATAGCATGGAGTTCTAAGCATATTTCCTTAACAAATATCCATGCTTCACACTATTTCATTCAAGCCATGTTCCATCTGATCGGCACCAACATACACGAATACCTAACGAATGTTTACTTCCCTTAGGAAAGTATGCAAAAGATAAAGCAATTAGAAACATTGAAGATCCTCAACGCTCCAAGAGCTTATCCACTCTGGATAACGGGAGGAGACTTAAACATGATAACACAACTGGAGGAAAAACTGGGAGGCAGACAAAATATGGACAAAGAAAGCAATGAGTTCAAAGCATACATTCAACACAATAGTCTTATGGACCCACCTTTTGACAATGGCATCTTCACTTGGAACAACAAAAGAGCAAGTACTCAACAAATAGCATCCAGGTTGGACAGATTTCTACTCTCAGACAACTTTGTTCATCTTGGTGGAGATATAAGCGCCTCTATCTTACCCGTAGTTGGCTCGGATCATTGGCCCATTTCTTTACAATGGAAGAATCCAGGAAATTCCAACAGAAAACCTTTCAAATTTGAAGCTTTCTGGCTTACCCACCCTGAGTTCAACACCGTGGTCAAAGAAGCTCGGGAAAGCTTTATTCCCAACGGAGGCTCGCTTATGTACCAATTCCAGCAAACACTGAAACATATCAAAAAACAAATCAAAATCTAGAACCATACCACCTTTGGCAACATCTTCCAAGAGAAAAAAGTCCTGGAGCAGAGCATGATAGAGGTTCAGTAGAAAATCATCCTAGAAGGCAGAACAGAGGAGTATGCCAAGTAGGAACAAACTCTACTAACACAGCTAGATGAAAGAGGCAAACAAGAGGAATTACTATGGCGACAGAAATCAAGAATCAGGTGGCTAAAAGAAAGGGAACGAAATACTAATTTCTTCCACAGCACAACCATACAAAGAAGAATGAACAACATAATCTCACATATTCAAAACTCTCAAGGAGACAAACTGGAAAAATAGGAAGACATAGAGAAAGAGCTGATAAATCACTTCAAAGCTATTCATCAAGAACAACCCACAGACAGACGAAATGCCATCAATGATATCCTATAGCATATACCTAAACTCATCACTAAGGAGCACAATAAATAACTGCTAAGGCCAGTCACAATCATCGAAGTTGAAGAGGCTTCCAATCAACTAAAGGCGGGGAAGGCACCGAGACCTGATGGCTTCACATCCAATTTTTACCATCACTTCTGGGATCTTATTAAAGCAAATGTTTGGAATGTGGTTGAGGAATCAAGAGAAATGCACTGGTTACTGCCCTTGCTCAATTCAACTTTCATCGCCCTTATTCCCAAAGTCGCACAACCAAGCACCCAAGATAAGTTTAGACCTATTGCCCTCTACAATGTTATCTACAAAATCATCTCGAAAGTCATAGCCAACTGCCTCAAACCAATCCTCCCTCTTCTCATCTCTCCATAGCAATCTGGTTATGTAGAAGTTAGCCAAATTCTGGATGGTATCATTTTAACCCATGAAACCATTCATTCGCTCAAAACGAACAAGCAAGCAGGAATGTTGCTGAAAATCGACCTTTCTAAAGCCTTTGATAAACTCAGTTGGACATATATAAAACATATGCTAATGGCCTTTGGTTTTAGCCCAACATGGGTTCGATGGATGATGACTCTCATATCCTCCCCACTTTGCTCTGTTCTTGTCAATGGGATCCCCTCTAAACCATATCACCCTTCCAGAGGAATTCGTCAAGGTGATCCACTATCCCCTTTTCTTTTTATAATTATGGCTGAAGGTCTAGGTCGTATCATTAAACATGCAGTCCAATCCAATAATCTCAGAGGACTCTCTGTTCATGGATCCCTTGCCATCACCCATCAACAATTTGTTGATGACAATATGCTCTTTGGTCATCCCTCTGTACAAGAAGCCAGAACCTTCAAAGCAATTTTAGACACGTTTTCAGAAGCTTTGGGCACCACCATCAACACCTCCAAATCTCAGATTTTTTCTTCAATACTCCTATTCCCACCCAAAGAATCATCACTCGCATCATTGGTTTCTCTCAAGCCAAGCTTCTGTCTCAGTATTTAGGTGCCCCTCTAATAGACTCAGCCTTAAAGCATGCTTCCTGGCATCAACTCATAGAGAAAATGGAAAATCGACTATTATCTTGGACATATAGAACTCTCAATATGGCAAGTAGACTAGTCCTGATAAAAGTTGTTCTACAATCAATTCCCCTTTATCTTTTCTCAGTGCTTGCCGCGCTGAAATGGGTTCTGAAAAGAATTCGCAATTTGCAACGCAATTTTCTATGGGGTGCCATAGGACAAAACAGAAAATGGGCTCTAGTCAAGTGGGTAAAGTCTGCAAGCCCAAAAAACAGGGAGGCCTTCGTTTACGAGATCCTCAACAAAGCAACACTTTGATGGGTGCAAGGATTTGGTGGAAATGGGTTTCCTGTCCACAGAAGCTATGGGAACAACTATGGATAGCAAAATATGCCAACAATAGACCGCAACAAGAACTAATCAGAATCACGACTTCACCTACAGATTCCCTGATCAGGAATGCGGCCAAGCAACACAGAGAGGTAATATACAAGCATAGCTTCTAGGAGATAAGGGACGGGAGAACGGCACGTTTCTGGATGGACTCCTGGCAACAGAGACCCAAAATTGAAGCTTTATTACCAGACACAAATCATCATGCAAACCACATTAACCAGGCATATAATGTTGCACAGTTCTGGACTACTGGCATGACACAAGGATTCAGGCAATGGAAACTAGTAAGGCAAATAACACATCAAGCAACAGAAGCTTATAACTTGGAGCTACACAAAGAGCTCACCAATAGACGAATCAAAGTCCATACAGAAAGTGATGTTCTAAGATGGGGCTACACACCGAAAGGCACATACACCATCAAAGAGGCATACCAATTAATGTGCCAAACTCAGGAACCAATAGATCCTGCCTGGCAACGTATATGAACTACAAGGATCTAGCCCAAAGTCTCTGTTGACACCTAATCCTCATGATTGGGTGAATTTATGTAAATAGTTAAATTAGGAATGTGAACAGTCATCAGGAGATGAACGAAGCAGTCACACCCTTTTGTATATAACAATAACATACCTAATGAAATGAATTGAATCAATTTTACTGCCTATTGGAGAGTTACTGCCTGGCCTGACATGGTATCAGAGTCAGCTCTCAAAATAAGTTGTAACTCCCTTCATTTTTGCTACTGTGGGCTGCACATTGGTCTGAGCATTGTCCACTGAGCGTTGTCCTCTGTCATTCTCAACTAATCCACTGAGCGTTGTCCTCAATGCCTCTGTCCTCTGCATTTTTTCAGTGAATTGGTATGCGTTTAACTGTATTATTGTATGCGTTTATGAAGTGAGCGTTGTCCTCAACGCCTCTGTCCTTTGCGTTTTTTCAGTGAATTGGTATGCGTTTAACTATATTATTGTATGCGTTTCTGAAGTGAGCACTGTCCTCAACGCCTTTGTCCTCTGTCCTCTATGATGATGCGTTTAACTGCGCTGGATTGAAATGGAAATCGTGTTGGGATCAATGTCAGTCAAATGTTACGCTGTTGAATTGACATACGCTGGTTATCAAAGTTTTAAACGCTGGTTATGAACATTTTGAATGCTATTTCAAACAAATACGTTCACTGCTATTTCAAATAAGTTTGGACCAGTGTTGAACTGCACATTTCCCGTGTACCTGGAGGCCTTTGTCCATGGAGTAGGCCTTACCACCGAGGGCAGTACTGCTGGCGGCTTGAATTTCTGGATTGGTCACGGAAAGCTCCCTCGTACTTGTCCATGTGATTCATAAGTAAAGAAAGGAAATAATAAACTCGTTTTTTATTGATGTTATTCCGTCTTTGAAGCTTATTTGATACCAATATGATGGAGTGTTGAATGGTATGGCGCCGTATGTATATTTATAAATATCTATTTCTGTATCAAAGTTTTGTTAGTGCTTATAGCTTCTTATTGGGTGGGTGCATATTCATGATACGTGCCACCTATTGTTTCATTCGGAATAGTCCTCCCCTCAAGAAGAGATTTTCGATTGAACAAGTATAATGTTGGTGAATGGTAGCAGAGCGCAGCGGAAGCGTAACATTTGAATGGTGTGTGAGAAAGTTTGTTGAACATTTGAATGGTATCAAATAAATCTTGAATGGTGCTATTTCAAATGCGCAGTTTTTAAATTACTGCTCAGTTCAGTTTGGTGCATTTGTCTTTTCAGTTTGGTGCAGTGACCAACATATGTTCATGTAAGAATAATAATATATTATATGGAGTGATAATATATTATTTTGAATGGAAAAAAAAAAGTGAACGTGAAATTCATTAAGTTCTTTTGTGGCGATATGTTATATGGTATATGTAAGGTATAGCATATATATTTGAGAAGTGGAAGGTATAACATATATATTGTTTTCTATCAGCAGAAGTAATTTTTTTCTTACAGAATGCATTCAATCATCTCCATGGTAGGAATAGTTCTCACTAGCAAGGAGAACTATCCTGAATGGTCCCGGATGATAAAACACACCCTCATCTTCGATGAGTTGTGGAAAGGAGTGTGTGTCGGAGAAGGAGACAATGACCCAGTACAGCCTACCTCAGACAAAGAGCTTGTAAGAACAGCAAAGCTTATGCATTAATCGCAACATATGTAAATGAAGAGGTGAGTTGCCATATTTCGTCATATTCAACTGCCTT